>PVIR01044878.1:0-10778 GCA_004026965.1 Petromus typicus
TTCCTACCTATTCTGGAACCCTAATCACCCTGCTTTCCTTTCCTCCCAGAGGGCGGAGGTAAGGAATCTAAGATACAGGGGTCAAAAGCAGGAAGTGACAACTTACAGAGGTCTCTCTCTCAAAATAAAATATTCAGAAGGGGCTAGGATGTAGCTCAGTGTTTCTGGGTTCAGTGCCCAGGGCAGGAGAAGAGGGTGGTAGAGGGTAGACCCGCTGTCCGTGGAGAGCCTGAGGGGGTGGGGGGGCTTCCAGACCTCAGCCCAGATCATAGGCACCCTGCCACGGGAAGGGGATCTGAAGACGCCTTCCTTTCGCCTTTAACCTTCCACTCATCTCTTTCACCTGGGAAACCGATGATGCACAGGAAGGGAAGAAGACGCCAGGCAGCCTCCAGCCACGTCTGCACACTCCGACTATGGGAGTGGCCAGTCCACCAGCATGTGTGTTGGACTTCCACCATTTAAAACAAATTTAAGTAGCTGTCAACCTTTAATCAGGTGGAGATTTCACAGAGAAATGCACATTTCCAGATTCTTTTGAAGAATCAGAAGGCCTGGCAGGAAGGGCCTGAAGGCCCTCAAGGGAATGGCATGGCCTAGCACTGTCCTCCCAGATGTCCTCCGCACCCGAGCTGTGGCCGAGATGGGTCCCAGCTCTCTTGGCAGAGCTCTGTGCCCTTGTTGGTCACCCAGAAAAGGGTGGGACAGGTGGTCTCAGAACCCCGCAGGACACTCACCTCCACCAGCTTGTCACCCACAATCTCCGCGGTCTGGCGATAGTTGGGGAAGTCGAACACAAGCTTCCCACCCTCCATCTTCACAGTGCCCTGGGAGGAAAGCACAGCGCTGGGCCCGAGCTCGGGGAGGTAGGAACTCTGGCAGCCTGGGCAACCCCTCAAGGAAGATACACAACTGCATATTCCCCAAGACGGACAGACCTTCACTTAAGCTCCTGAGGCTGTCATGCAAGCGCAAGAACCCAGGGTTCCATCCCCAAGTAACCACATACAGCAATACTGGGCGTGGAGACTCACGCCCAGCAGCAATCAGCACCACATACCACAATGCTGACCATGGGAGCTCACACCTGTAATCCCAGCACTCGGGGGGCAGAGACAGGAGGATTGCTGTGACGTGAGTTTGAGGCTGAGCTCAGGGCCAGCCTGAACTACAAAGCGAGACTCTGTCTCCAAAAAAAAAAAAAAAGCTGAAACACTATTTTAAAATAATCTAGGCAGCATTGCCTGATGAGCACAGTGTGTCAGCTGCACGGACCTGGTCATCGCTGTTAGGAGGATGACATCACCCACAGGTGTGGCGGTGACCTATTTGGTGCACCAGGAAATACTCATCAGTGAGGGAGCAGGTGTTAGCTATTTCTACTCCAGGATGCTGCAGTCATTAAGAAGAGTAAGGCAACGCAGTATGTGCTGACCCACAGAGGGCCCGTCCCATAAGAGATGACTTTAAAAAAAACTCAGGTGCAACAGCGATATATGCACACCTGTGCATAGCAGCAGAGTTTATAATACCTGCGTCCTGGAAACAGCCCACCAATTGACAGAAGAAGATGTGGTTTTTTGATACAATGGAGTAGTACTACTCTACTACAAAGAAGGGTGAACTTCAGGCATTTATAGCTAAATGGTTCTACGTTGAGACCACACTCTTAGGTGAAATAAATTGGACTCCCGTGTTTAAATACTATACTGTTTCTCTGGCTTGAGAAACCGAAAGTGAAAATAAGGACTGAAATGTACTGGGAAAAGAGGGAAAATGTTCAAATGAGGAGGGGAACTAGGGAGGGGGAGGAAGAAAAAGAAGGGATGAGGAAAAAAGGTAAAAAATAGAAGAAAGTCGAAATAAAGATTTGTAAATAAGCAGAGGACAAGGGGTTAGGGTGGGGAAGAAAAAAAATCAAGCTATATCATTACTGGTACAAATTCCCTATGGTGAATGTTATCATTATATACTTAAAATGTATCAATAATGGTTTTGTTAAAAAAAAAAACGGTACACACCCAGGCATGGTGCCTTAGGAAATATGCAATTGTGTATCTACTGGCCTGGAAGGCTGAGGCAGGAGAATTGCTGTGAGTTTGAGGCCAGCCTGAAACACATAGCAAAACACAGTCCCAACAAATCTAATCAATCAATTAAAAAAAAAAAAGCCCAGATAGAAGAAATGGGAGTACTGCTGAGTGGCAGGACACCTGCCTCAAAGGATTCAAACCCTGGTACAGATAAAGCAAATCCAAGTTCAAATATTATGGCTGCTTATTTTTCCCACTGGCAGCCTGAGGAGCCAAGTCTCAGGACTGAACGGGTAGGTCAGAGGGACTGGGCAGGGTGGGGTGGAACAGATGCCTTTCCCTTTCCTGCCACCCAAGACTGCAGTGTTAGCATCGGCCCTGAAGAACCTGACTCCCGGCCCAGCTGGACTGGGGACAGCATAAGCAGAGTGGCTGTGTCTTCAGGGCACGGGCAGCCCACAATGACTGGGCGTGAAGCCTGGGCACATTTGTCCTCAGCGAGCCAGGAAGCCATAGGCACCCACGAATATGGAGTCCAGCAGGCAGATCAGGGAGCCAGGAGGCTTCTAGGGGGTAGCTTCACAAAGAACCACTGCGCTGAAAGGCCCGTGGCCTTGCTGTTATGTCCCACGTGAGAACCCAGGCTACTGGGTCTGGAGCAGCTTACAGATTAGTACACAAAGCTTTACAGATCTGCCCACAGGGCCTGGGCTGGGTATAGTTCTGCTATGTGGAGGTAGCATGGCACATAGGCACTGCTGTCTGCAGCCAGGCTGCCTAGGTGCAGAAGGGGCCAGCTCTTTCCTCTCGAGGCTCGGGTCTGCACCCTATCCTCACGGTGGGGAGAGGGGCAGTGCCTCAGCGAGGTATCCGCTGTGCTGTCACAGCGATGACACGGCCACTGTCGTATTACTGCTGACAGAAGCCATGAAAAGCTGGGAGAATTAGTGGCCAAGTCCCTGGAGCTCGCAGCGCTGCCTGTAGGGGGCAGAAAGGGTCCACAGCAGGGGAGCAGGAGGCACACAAAGGTCAGGCGTGGGGAAGGACAGGAGGGCGGCCTGGGCCTCTCACCTTGAAGTTCTTGCCTCCCAGGGAAACCAGATCGCTCTCCTTGCCCACGGTGAACTTGTTGCTGATGATCTGGACCCCAGAGGAGGACTGCGCCCAGGTGAAGTCCTGCCCATCCTGCTGCACCTCCGTAATGAGCTTGGAGTTGCGGCCTTTTTCAATCACGTCGCTGGGGAGACCTAAACTCCGTGAAAAGCAGAGGGTCCATGAAACAGCTTCTTATAACTCTGTGGTTTGGAAAAAGAGCCATCTTCCCTAGGGGAAGCTGGCCTGGCGGCTGGGCCACAGTGCCTGGGACAGACCGCACAGACCTTCAAATCCCACTGCACCAGAAGGTGTGAAGCTTGTAAATTACTGTCTGTGCCTCAGTGTTTTCACCCACAAGGTAGCGATGATAGGCCCCTTCATGGACCCAGGGCGAGGATTCAACTCACCGTGGTCCCTGTCTGTAAAAGCTCCTGGTGCCTATGGGCTGGTTGCGAGGAATAGCTGGGTTTCCTTTTTATTATTTTATTTTATTTTTTTTGAGACAGGGTCTTACTATGAGGTTCAGGTTGGCCTTAAACCCACTTTGCAGCCCAGACTGCCCTTGAACTCCCATCGATCCTCCTGCCTCAGTTTCACGAGCACTGAGATTAAAGGCATGCTCTGCTAAATATGTTTACAGAGTCCTGAGTCTTATCACCTTCAAGCAAGAGAAAAAAGCTGCTCAACAAATACGTGAACGAATGAATGAACCAGTGAATGAAGTCCTGTCCTGCTCTACCCCAAAGGCCGGGAGGGCAGGCTCAGGCGCTCACTCACCCAGGAGCTTCATGAACTCGTCGTAGTTCTTGTCACTCTCCGCCTGGAACTTGCCGCTGAAGGCCATGCTGAACAGAGAGCAGAAGATGCAAACGGCAAGAGGGCTGATGCTGAGGGCTGGTGCTGAGGGCGCGAGGTGCTGGCTTATAAAGTCCTCGCTGCTGGCACTCAGCCCCTGGTCACCCGGCTCTTTCTCCTGCGCCGAAGAGGGCCGTTGGCTGCTTTATGACGTGGGCAGGGTTCTGAGGTCGTTCACCTGGCAGGCCCACGCCTGTAAGGTCAGGGTCGCAGTGCAGGCCTCGGGAGTCATTCACCCCTCTGCCGGGCGGCCTGCCCTGCCCCATCCCCTCGTGGCGCGCTCGGGTTCACTGCCTCATTCTCACAGCGCATGCAGTACCTCCGAGAGGACCCAGCTCTGCGCAAACTCCGATGAACACGACAGGTGCTTTTCCCAAAAGGGCTCCCAGTGTATCCAGGCACGAGGAACACCAGGGCAGAGGGAGAGAAGTGGGTGAGTGGCCTGGGCACTGGAAGGAGCCAAGGGGTCCGGCGAGGGGCTTGTGCACATCTGGGGAGGACCTGGCACCTCACGTAGGCCGAAGGACCGGAGGGATCTGCATGAGCTGGGAGGTACATCTTGGGACAGCAGACAGTGCGGCCAGCTGGGCGGGCAGGACAACGCATATCTACAGCGGCCACTTGCAGGAGACTCCAGAAAGGCTGCCACGTGCAGTGCCAGGCTTTGGGGGACGTTGCGGCTTCAGCTTAGCGCAGGCTCACGCTGGAGGGGCGGGACTTCCGGTTCCATCGCTCACAGCCAAGCGCTGGTGGTGAGGCCCGGTCCCCTGCTGGCATGAATCCCGAGGCTCCAGCTTCTCGGCTCCATGAACCACCTGCGTTTGTCCTCGAAGCAGAAGTCCGGAGACCAAGTTGTTTCAATCCTGATGAAAAATCAGTTTTGCCAAACTGTGTCAGCCTCAGTACATCTTGATTCCTTATCCCATGAGTAGTCTGTAGTCTGAAATACACAGCCACACACACAGATCTTTGTGGAGATAAATTATACACAATATATTGAAAGTTCAAATAAGGCAGCACCAATGGCTGTCCTGGCAGGAGTGGCCTTAGTGAGTCTGGTGTCTTTCTAGGCTTTGCATACATCTACTTTCTGATAGAAATGATGTATCCCAGTGGAAGAACACATGCTTAGCATTCATGAGGCCCTCTGTTGGACTTCCCAGAACAACCAAAACAGTTTTTTTTGTTGTTGTTGTTCTTTTTTAGGTTTTTGGAGACAGGGTCTCGCTTTGTGGTTCAGGCTGGCCCTGAGCTCAGCCTCCAACTCACATCACAATCCTCCTGCCTCTGCCTCCCGAGTGCTGGGATGACAGGCGTGAGCCACCACACCCGGCATTGTGGTATGTGGTACTGGTTGCTGCTGGGTGTGGGTCTCCACACCCAGTATTGTTATGTGGTTACCGGGGAATCAAACCCGGGTCCTTGCGCTTGCGAGACAGGTGCCGGAACCACTGAGCTAACTCCCCGGCCCCTGGACTTTTCTATTTAAAGTTTTTCTGTTCCTCTCTTGCCTTTCAGAAAGACCACAATAGTGTACATACTGTGAGAATCTCCCCTCACTGATCATAATGAGGAAATAACCATGACAGTCATAGCTGGCATTTCCTGAGTGTTTACTATGTATTTAGATTCTGCTGCGTGTTTCACATGTTTTGTCTCATTACTCTTCAGACCACCTCTGGAAATGGATACTGTTATTGGCCCCAAGAGGCAGATGGTGCAGGGGATCTCACACAGGGAGCTGCAGGAAGCTCCGACCTCATTAGCCCCATTCCCTGCCTTCCTGCTGCCCTGCTCACCCAAGGCCAGCGTCAAGGACAGGATGGGAGTGGCGGGGAGCGGGAGAGAGAGCATTGGCCCCGACACCTGACTCAGCCTGGCTGCCCTCCTGTGCGCCTCCACTCACACCTTGTGACTTTCTCTTCTCCTGGGCTCCCTTGCTGCTCAGGTCCTACTGACAGCCCCGAGGGGTGAGTGAACTCTGGATGCTTACTATCACAGGGAGGTTTTATGGCCCAATGAAACAATAGACCAGCTCTACCCCTCTAGAGATAAGAAGCGTCCCAAGGCTAATCCATCCGGAAGCCCACTGTCCGCTGGACTCTGGATCCTGCCCCAAACGGCCCTGTGCTGCAGAAATAAGAGGGGGTGGGGACGTACATCCGAAGAGGCCGGAGCATCCTCCTCCTCCTCAAGGCCGAGAATGCTGAGCCAGGAAGTCCTCAGGCTCCCACCTTCCTTGGCCAAAATCTGAAATGTACGCTGGGGTTGATTCCAAAACCCCACAGTTCTGAAGACAATTTACTCCACTGTGTTCTCCTTGTCCTTGGAAGTCACATACAGGTCAGTGGTGGAATGCTTGCCTCACAGCTGCGAAGGCCTAGCTTTCTTTGATCCCCAGCACCACAAAACACAAAGCAAAAAGATCAGAGGCTGAGAAGGTCAGCCTTCCCGGGGAAGGCCAGCCTGAACCACAAAGCGAGACTCTGTCTCAAAAAACCTTAAAAAAAAAAAGCCTTTGCTTAGACTTCCTGTTTGTCTTCCCAGCACTATTCCCTTCCGGACCTCTAGGGCAGATGATCCCAGGGGTGGTTCTGCATCTCTCCATTCCAGATCTCACATCTGGTACCTCAGTTCACAAACTTAATTCTTTTCACCATTCTGGCCTCAAACTGAATCAGACAAGAACCAGATCAAACTCAATGGTTAGCTTCAAGATTCACCGTAGGGGGAAATTTGATTTGTTCTTTTCCATTTCATTTTGCAAGCTGAGTTGTTAGAAACTGTCAGAGGCCTCAACAGGCTCATGAAGTTGGGTGTCATGATGCTCAAGGACAAGATTACATCAGCGTAAGGTCCCCATGAACTCAGGATCATCTCTGCCCTGTGAGACATCTGATGGCCCCTCAGGTGATAAGATCCCAGTGAATTTAGGACTACTTCTGCCCTGAGTCACCCGACCCTCCCTCTGAACCCACCCAATAAATAGAGGTGAGCTCGAGCTCAGAGTGTCTTGGTCTTGCGCTGCTCTGAGGCACTGGCCCCCCACCCCCCCTCCATACCCTTGAAGTTATGCAAGTTTCTGTTTCCTTTCTCTGTACCCCCACTGCCCTCCCGTCTAGGCGCTCGGAGCATGGGTTGGCTTCTGATAAGAATCATGGAAAGAATCAAGTTCATGAACGAAAGTACCACTGCATTCAATGGCCAGCTGGACGGGTCCAAAAATGTAACATGTCCAAAGCTCCTGTTCTGCCCTCAGCAGCCTGCTCTTCCCCAATCTCTGTCCAAATGGCGGGAGAATGCCAGGCACCGAGATCAATCCCAGAGCCAAGGGTGCAGCCCGAGGACACAGCACTTGCCTAGCCTAGCTGCAAAGGTCTATGTTCAACTTTCAGCACCACACACCAAACACAATCTGCCATGAGGCTGCAGTGCCCGAGCCCTGGGAGCACACCAGCAACCACCCTGTTCTCCTAGCCAGTCGCTCCTAAATATTTTCTCTCTTGTTCAGATGGTGAAATGGTTGCTCAGAAAGGTCAGGCCCAGGGGGCGGGAGGAGAAGTGCGTCTCCTGGTTCTCACCCAGGTCCTCTAACTAAATGTGAGGAGGTCTCCACTCAGAGAGAGAGAAAGAGAAAGAAAGAAGGAAGAGAGGAAAGAAGGGAGAGAGGGAAGGAGAAGTCTAGGCTCAGAAAACTAAGGTGACTTGTCGGAGGACGGGCAGTCATGAGGTTTGGAAGTGGACTCCATTCTTCCGATGGAAGTGGCACTTCCTGCTGGCGTGGGTCTTGCTGGTTCGATGCTGGAAAGCAGAATGCCCGCCGGCCTTTACATTATAATGAGACCCATAAGTCACAAGTGCATCAGTCCATTCCTCTGGTCCATATTTCCAGAGCCGGGTGATGTGTTAGGAAGTGAACGCGCAGCAGAAGCAAAGGCAGTCCCCACCCAACTGAAGGATCCCACAGCCGGATCCCTCAAGCCCGCCCACACCCCTTCAATCTCTCTAGGCCTCACTCCCTCTCTCCCGTTTCTCCCCTTCCCCTGGCTCGTAGCCCTTCAGCAGGGCTTCCAGCAGCCCTCTGATTCTTCCTCTCCACGGGGCTCAGCCAGCTCCCATTCACTAGGGAAACTAGTTTGAAATAAACCTTGCATTCTTACAAACCCTCCCAGTCACTCCCACCGCCGAGCCCAGCCCCCAGCCCTAGTCTCACTTGTAATGCTGGTATTTAACCCATTGTACAGATTTAGCAGCTTTCTCCACAGTCCCCAGTTGTTGGGCAGCTAGGTTAGGGAGACAGAGGGCACTGGTAAAGAAGACACCCCATAGCAAGCAAAAGCAACATCCCAGGTGAGTAAGCTAAAGCCTTTTTCACTGGGCGCTCACGGCCTGGCCTACAAACCGACGGGGCTCGCTGAGTGTCAACTGTGTGTCCCTAGTTCAGGGAAAGATCAAAATTCCAAGTATTGGGCTGAGAATTTAACTCAGTGGTTCTGGCGTCTGCCTCACAAGCGCAAGTTGGATCCCTGATAACTACACACCACAATGCCCGGCATGGTGGCTCACACCTGTCATCTCAGCACTCGGGAGGGGGAGGCAGAGGCAGGACTGCTGTAAGTTTGAAGCTTGCCAGGCTACATAGTGAGCTCAGTGCCAGCCTGAACTACAAAGCGAAACTCTGTTTCAAAAAAAAAATTCCAAGTATGGTTCTGGTTGGGAGTAGGGGCCATGCCTATAACCCCAACCCTTGGAAAGCTGAGGCAGGAGGATTGCACTGAGTTTGAGGACAGCCAGGGATACACAGTGAGTTTAAGGCCACCCTGATTACACAGGGAGAACTTGTCCCCCTGAAAAACAAAACAAGGACAAGGGATTTAGGTCAGTGGCGCCATGCCTGCTCTGCAAGCACAAGGTCCTGAGTTTGATCCTCGTATCAGGAAAAAAAGTATAAAAACAAAACAAAGTACAGTACTTTGTGTATGACTCAGTAATAGAGTGCAGGTGTGCATAGCATAGGAGAAGCCCTGGGTTTGCTACCCACACACATACACACAAACCATATTATTTCTATTGAATTTATATCACCTTTGACAATTGTAAAGTCAAACCATCATGAGTCAAGAACTACGTACACTTAATAAATATTACCTACTTAAAGCCAGTTGTGGTGATGCATGTCAGAGTAGCCTTGGAGGCAGAGGCAGGAGGATCACCACAAGTTTGAGCCCAGACTAGGCTACATAGTAAGTTCGAGGCCAACCTGAACATAGTGAGATTCCATCTCAAAATAATAAAAATAAAAGCAAATTACCTACTTATACGAATAGCGAGAGAAGCCATGGATGCTGACGCGTGTCTAATCTAGAACTTTAGGAGGCTGAAGCAATAGGCTTTCAAGTTAAACCCCACTCTGTGTGACCTAGAGGGACCTTACTTCAAAATTTTTAAATGGGTCGAGGATGTGCTTCACTGCAAAGGCCCTGGGTTCAATTTCAGAAAAGAAAAGAAAAAATAATAGCAAGAGATAAAGTCCACTTAGGGGAGCTAGGGACCTGCACTCGCTCCCGGAGGGCATGCGCGGGTTGAAGCCCGTGTGGGGTGGGGCCTTCCGGGCGCAGCAGGGACAGGCAGTTTCCGGAAGCCCGGACCAGAACGCTGTGGCCTCGCGTCCCAGCTGCTCCGCAGGTGCAGCAGATTCCGCTGGGGAGAACGGGGCAGGACTAGGAGGAAGAGCGGAAGGCAATTCCGGGGACATCCAGGTCTCCTAGCGTCTCACACCCAGAGCAGCCTCCGACTGAGCTCTGCTCGCCGCTTTTCCGTGGCTAATCCCGGGGCAGCCGCAGGACTCGCGCCTGATGGACCCTAATGCACTGCGGCTGAGATTTTGCGAGACGCTCATTATAATCCAGCCTCATCAAGGCTGTAATCACTGGGAACCAGTGCTGCTCCGTGCAAATACACAGGAGACAAGTGATCGCGTGGAACAGACGGTGGCGTGACGGGGGTCGAAGCCGTGAGAAGCTGGCTGCCGAGGCCAAGCAGGGGCTTCCCGGTGTTCTGCTTGGGCGGGGTCGCGAACCATGTCCGAGCCCTGCTGTCCCCTGCACGCTAGGACCTCAGGGGCACCCCAGGGTGGCCTTGTCGCGTGGCCGCCCCCACTCGCCGGCTGCCTGGGTCTGAATTTCCTCCTCAGATCGATTCCTTCTGGTCCTGTCCCGTGAGGCTGCACCACACCTCACAGTTCACACAGGAGTCAGAGATAAGTTATCTCATCTGATCATCGCAGCCCTCTCAGCGATCGCCACTTAATCTGCTCCACAGATAAGGACTTGGGAGTTGGAGGTTGAGGCGGTTCCCAAGGTCCGGAGGTGCCAGCGCTGACACAGCGCGGACCAGTCCTTGGCCCATCCCCTAGCTCGCCAGCTTTCTCACCTGCACTGTTTCTTGGCCTGTGTGGCTCACACTTCACCCGGTCTGACGTTTCTGACGTTTCGTGAGCCTGCGGCCTTTTCTGTGATCCTTTGCACACCCTTGATTCGATTCGCCTTCAAGGTTAGTCTTCGTTGCTATCACAAAATGCTTGACGCTGAGTAACTTTTTTTAGCTCATGATGTAGTCTGCACTCGCTTATTGGGCACAGCCTGACCTTCCTTGGACAGCTCTGGACCTACTGTACGCAGGTGTGTGGGCAGACATGAGAGGGGATATTTAGGGAAAGCAGGTATCAGTAGCTTAGGCTAAAGTAAAAGACCAAAGAAAAGAAGCCAGATAAGGTGGCACACCATACCATAATCC
>PVIR01044879.1:0-10983 GCA_004026965.1 Petromus typicus
GGTTCAGGCTGGCCCTGAGCTCAGCCTCCAACTCACATCACAATCCTCCTGCCTCTGCCTCCCGAGTGCTGGGATTACAGGCGTGAGCCACCACGCCCGGCACTGTGGTATGTGGTACTGGTTGCTGCTGGGTGTGAGTCTCCACACCCAGTATTGTTATGTGGTTACCGGGGAATCGAACCCGGGTCCTTGCACTTGCGAGGCAGGCGCCGGAACCACTGAGCTAACTCCCCGGCCCATGATTTCAATTTTTTAAAAAAGGCCAGGATGTGGCTCCATGGGGAAGGCTCTAGGTTCAGTCCTTAGGAACAACAACAAAATTGTATTGTATGACCGAATTCCTTATATCTTTGTATCTCAGTGATTAAGGACAATCAATATTGTTAATATTACTTTAAATATCTCCCATCCTGGGCTGTCTGTTTATCAGGAGATCATGACAGCTTTAAGACTCATCAAATTAGAGAGACAACTACAAGCTTAATCAATTACAAAAAAATTATCTTTACAACTGTCTCTCTAGATCAACTTCCTGTACCAAAATGTGTATTGGCTAAGGTCCTTCAGAAAAGGAGAACCCATAGGAAATACATACATAAGGCCAGAGGATTCGTAGGTGGCCTACAGGATCCGACCCTAGGCAAAGTCAGAAGGACCCGGTGGCAGTGCGGCTGGGGAGCGGGATTACGCAGCACGGCTCTGCCCAAGAAGCTGGAAGCCGGGGCGAGAGGGAACATGAAGCTCACTGCAGAGCTGCTGATGCGAGTCAAGGGGAGAAGGCTGCAGAGCCTAGACGCTCAGGCCCATAGGGCCACTCCTTCCTATTTGACCGTTAGTCCACTCAGGCTGCAAGCCTATTGGATGGTGTGGGCCACAATTGGGTGGGCCCTTCTCTCTCAATTGCTACCCTACATGCCAATCATTTCTGGACCATACCCAGAACGGGGCCTTCCTGATTTGTGGGGTGGGTTGAGCTGGCTTGGGCTGGGCTGAGTTGGGTGGGTTTTTGAGTGTATGTGTACGTGCTGGGGTGGGGGGGTGGGGGGGAGGTGTCGGCACGCTGGAGGTGGAGCCCAAAAATCTTGCACGGAATTACATCCTAGCTCTTTTTCACTTTGGACTTTTTGTTTTCTCTTTCCTTTCTTTCTTTTTTTTTGAGACACGCTCTGGCTAGGACAGTTCAGACTGGCCTTGAACTCAATATTGGTACAAACCCCCAGGGTCAGTTGTGATCATAATGTGTATATAAAATGTACCAATAAAATTAATTTAAAAATCATGATTTGTGAACTGGACTGGATTAAGAACTGCCTCTCCTCAGAGCATGGTAGAGTATGGCTTTAATCCCAGTACTCAGGAGGCTGAGGCAAGAGAATCACTATGAGTCTGAGGTCAGCGTGGGCTACATAGTGAATTCAAGGCCAGAATGCATACATACCAAGACTTTCTCAAAAAAATCCTTACTTGATTTCTCCTGCTCAGAAATCTTCCCTCCTCTCTTATTCATTTCCAAGGAATAAGTCCTGACACGGCCAGGAACTGTTCTTATTCATCTTGGTACTCACTAAACACCTTCAATAAACTGGATTTTTGTTTTGCTTTGTTTTGTTTGAGACAGGGTCTTGCTTTGTAGTTCAGACTGGCCCTGAGCTCAGTATATAGCCCAGGCAAGCCTCAAACTCACAGCAATCCTCCTGCCTCTGCCTCCTGTGTGCTGGTATTACAGGCTTGAGCCACGACACCAAGCACTGTGAAATGTAATACTGATTGCTAGTGAGTGTGAGTCACTATGCCCAGCATTGTTGTATGTGGTAACCAGGGATGAACCCGGGCCCTTGCACTTCCAGGCAGGCACAGGAACCACTGAGCTAAATCCCAAGCCCAATAGACTGTTTTAATGTAACGCACAACAGTCTACAGCACTGGAGCGGGACCTTAACTACTGCTGTCTTTTAGTCATGTTTAAATCCCTTGCATTCAGACTTTCTTTGTTCTCTTCCCCTTTTCCAAGGTCCCCAAATGGCCCTTGCAACATCGCTGAGTACACTGAGGTCTACAGTGCAGCACTCATTGATTAGCTGACTGGTTTCAATTGTCTTGATTTTTAACATTTCCTACTTTCTTAAGAGAGATGAGTATCTCTCAAGAAGTGCCATGTGCGACATTAATTCGTACCGTTTCGCATATTAAGGTTTCCTTCAAGATGATTCCAAGTTCAAGTAAGTTTGAGGAAAGTGAATAAATTTTTCTCTGAATGTTCTGCAGCCTGTAATATACCTAATGGGCATTTCCAAAAAGTTTTAGATAACACATAATCCCAGTCTTTTGGAGGCTGAGGCAGGAGAATCACCAAGAGTTTGAAGCCAGCCCAAACCACATAGCAAGACCCTGTGAAACTTTTAGATAAGTGAGAATTTGGGTTTATTTAATTTTATTTATGCGGCACCCAGAAATTTTTCCTACAATATATTTTTAAAATGCAGATCAAAGTTCCATTATAGGACTGGGGATTTAGCTAAATGGCGCCATATCTGCCTAATAAGCATAAGGTCCTGAGTTCAATCCCAGGTACCACACACCCAAAAAAAAATTATATATTCTTTTCTTTATAGTATTAATTGCAAAACACTTTTAATACAGCAATAGCAGCTTGTGCTAATCAGTGTTTGGAATGAAATATTCTCAACTTCTGACTCTGAAACTTACTAAATATGTAAACATGGGCCAAGTACATAACTACTTTTGATTGTTTTCTTTTCTTTTGTTTCTCCTTCTGAGACAAGGATTGAACCCAAGGCTTTGCACATGCTAGACAAGAACACTGTCTGTAAGCTGTATGACCCCTGGTAGCCCAAGGCCACATATTATGACACATAACCTCAGTTTCAAAAAATGCAGAGAACAAAGGTGAGAGTGAATTGAGTAGGATAAACACCAGTGATTGAGTACATACCAAAGCTCTTCAGTAAAAACTTGCTGTTTTTCCCTCCTGCTTCCAAATGACTGATTCCTCCCCTCATTTTCTCATTTAGCCAGTAGCTCTCTATCAAATTGTTGAGAAGAGGTTGTCACAGATTCTGAGTCTCCCTGAAGCGACTTCTGGATGTGAAGGTTTGGATCTAGACATCATGCATTCTGAGACAACGCCTTTACAAGGTGACGTCTGAGGAGGCCACGCTGGCTGGAGGAGGGAGTCTCTCCGACCTCTCTCTGCTCCTGGGCACCACGTTCTGGGCACCTGTCCACTGTCACGGGACCTTTGGTGGGATATGCAGAAGTCTAACATAAACCAGGAAAGGCGAGAAGTGATCTCATCATGTGTGTAACTGGTACACATGCTTGCGTGGCCAAGCAGATCTGAGCAAGAAGTGGAGGAGTCAGGGGCCGGAAATTCAACTGGAATCTCAGCTCAGTCAGAACTCACTGTCTTCTCGTGTCCGTTTCTCTTTGTGACATTCTTATTCCTTTAAAGAAAGTAAAAATTGGTCCTCCGTTAACCCCAGTGTACCTTAAGAACCCCAGTCAGGAAAGAAAAATATTTTCGCAAGACCTATATGCTAATGCCAAGGCAAAATTAATGTCACGAGCTGCCCACTTAGGACCCAGGGCGTGTCCTTGGCAAGCACTGTAGTGGAGCCCAGGAAGGGCCACATGCCCAGCCTAGGTCTGCGTACAGTACCGCCTGGCATGTTCAGGCCGGGTAGGGACAGAGGGAGCAGCCCCTTCCCAGGCCGCGGACAGTCCTCCAGATGGCCCTCGGGGAGTCACTCACAAGATGCCCACCCTGGAATCCCATTCACAGCCCAAGGGATGAAGGAAAGATGATTTTCTTCCTCATGGCTTGAATATCCCCTCCTGTTATTCTCACTCTGTCATGAAGGCCATGTCCTCATTGGCACTTCTCAGGAAGCTCCAAGCTCACATGAGGAAGTCACTGCATCTGACAGTGTTTCTGTGGTACTTCAGCTGATGTGTGAAATGCAGAGACCCTCAGAAAATACTTGTGAAAGTAAGATTGTAACTGAGTTTGGGGTGCAGGTTTATAATACTAGTACACTGGGAGGCTGAGGCAGGAGGATTGGAAGTTCAAGCCCAGCCTGGAGTACTTACCGAGAGACCTTGTCTCAAAATTTAAAAACAAATAAAATAAGGGCCAAGGATGTAACTCAGTACCACACTCATACAATGAGTATTTTAAAAAGGAAGACAAGGGCCGGGGAGTTAGCTCAGTGGTTCCGGTGCCTGTCTTGCAAGTGCAAGGACCCGGGTTCGATCCCCAGTAACCGCATACCATACTGGGCGTGGAGACTCACACCCAGCAGCAACCAGTACCACATACCACAGTGCCGGGCGTGGTGGTGGCTCACGCCTGTCATCCCAGCACTCGGGAGGCAGAGGCAGGAGGATTGCTGTGATGTGAGTTGGAGGCTGAGCTCAGGGCCAGCCTGAACCACAAAAGTGAGACCCTGTCTCAAAAAAACCTAAAAAAAATAAAATAAAAAGGAAGACAAGAAGAGAGAAAGGAAGGAGAGGTGAAAGTGACAAAGGCTCGTGCTCTTCCATGGAGCCAAGTATGGTAGGAAGAGCCGGAGTAGCCAGAAAAGGGGCACCGTGGGCACAGCGGCAGTGGTGGTCTGGCGAAGTCTTCCATGCACTTGCACGAGCGGTTGCCCATTCTTCCGCTGCACACTCCACTCACACTTGAGAGCAGCCACGGCAGGGCTGGTCACGTACTATGGGGTCACCGCTGCAGGCCTCTACTTTCCCACAGTGCTCACAGGGCCATGACAGAGCAGAGGGGCAGGGAAAGCCGCTAGGGGAAGCAGCTGTCTTGGGCCATTGAGTGAGGGAAAGCGTGGGCCTGGCTGGCACAGCCTTCCCCGCCTGGAGCCCACAGCACTGCTCTTGCGTGGCAGAATAGGAAGGAGACACAAGCAGTCACCCTACAGTAGACACTCGCAGTTCTGGGGAAGTTACTGCCGCCCAAGCAAATCAGTCTGAGCCTGCAGCCCAGAGGGAACCAGGCCAGGCCACTCAGCTGGATTCCAGCAGGACCAGGTGTGGCCACGACAGCAGCTAGCTCTACATTAAATCAACGCCAGCGGCTCATCTGTCCTGCAAGGGACAAGTCTGCCTGGCACCCCAGCTCCCGACTGTTGATATTAGCAAACTTCCAACAGAAAGGTTCCTAACTCCAGCCATATTTTTTCTTTCCTGTCTCTGTTGTTAGGTGTGGTTCAGCCTAACACTAAAGGTATGAATTAAGTGGGTTTTTAGATCGATTCCAAAGGTATGAGGGGAGAAAAAGAGAGGGGAAAAAAGCATGCACTAGAGAGAAAAAGAACAAAAGGACAGAAGGAGAGGCAATAATGGCGTCTGTAAAATGTGAGACAGAGTCTTGCTGTGTAGTTCAGATGGGCCTTAAACTCACGACAGAGTCCAGCCTGGGGTTGAACTCATGGCAATCCTCCTCCTGCCTCGGCTTCTGCAGTGCTGGGATCACAGGAGTGGGTCACCACGCAGACTGTAAGGCTCTAGCAGTGGCAGTGTAAAAATGAAGCAGTGTTCTCTCCAGGGCTGCGGAGGTGCCAGCTCCTGAGGAGTGAGACTGTGTAAGTGGAGGAACTGAGGCTCAGCGCGGCAGTGTCTTCCTGCCTCCCCTGACTAGGGCTTTGCTCTGGGCAACTCAGCCCTCTCGGGTGATGGGTGGACTCCCTGCACCTGCTCCCCTTTTTTCACTCTCTCTGCACACAGTGCTTTCCTGACCCCAAGTCCGACTCTTCTCATGGCGCCTCTGTCTTCGTGCCCTTGACATCGAAATCTTGACTCAGAAGAGAACTTTTTCATAATGTTTTCTGAATCAATTTATATTTTTGTTTTTTTCCTTTTTCTTTATTATTACCACATTCATTTTCCTCTCGTTATTTACCCTTACACTCTTTCCGTTAAATATTTTCTACTTCACAATATGAACTATACATACTACAAATCATTTACAACTTCATATTCTCATACCAAAGAAAAGATATGATATTTACACAACTGTGACCTGTTTATTTTGCTTATGAGGATGTACTCAAGGTACATCCACTTGAGCATGAATGACTCAATTTTATCATTTTTAATGGTAGAGTAGTACTCCATTCTATAAAAGAACCACATCTTCTTTATCCAGTCTCCAGCTGATGGACATTTGGGTTGTTTCAAAGACTTAGCAATCACCAACTGAGCTGCTATAAACATGTCACTATGAAATGACTCTTTTAATTCCTTTGCATATATGCCTACCAGAGCAATGGCCAGGTCAAATGGGACCTCCAATCTTAGTTTTTTTGAGGAATTTCCACACTGATCTCCACAGAGGTTGTACGAGTCTACATTCCCACCAGCAGTGGAGAAGGGTTCCCTTTTCTCTGAAGCCTCGCCAACATTTGTTGCTGGCTAATTCTGACATGGCAGCCATTCTTTGTGAAGTTAGATGAAATCTCAATGTTGTTTTCATCTGCAACTCTCGAATGACTAATGATGTGGAGCATTTCTTCCAATGTGTGGTATGTGTTACTGGTTGCTGCTGGGCGTGAGTCTCCACACCCAGTATTGTATGTGGTGACCGAGGATTGAACCAGGGTCCTTGCACTTGTAAGACAGATGCCAGAACCACTGAGCTAAATCTCTGGCCTGTTTTTTCCTTTTTTTGAGACAGCATTTCAGTATGTAGTCCAGACTGGCCTTGGACTCATTACATATGAAACCCAGGCTGCCTTGAAATCAAAGCACTCTTCGTGCCTAAGTCTCCCACAGGAGTGTGTGCCTAAATCTGTTTCTTTTCTCTTCATTCTTCTGATAAGGGCAGACTCAATTCTTATTCCAAAAAATACCTTTAAAAATAAATAAATAATCAGTTGTACATGTTGTTAGCCTTATAACACATAGGGTACCGTGAACTCCTAGAGATTTTTGTTTTGTTTTGTTTTGGTGCTGGAGATCCATGCAAGGCAGGTGCAGGAATAGAGATTCTTTTCAGGATCTTGTCTTGAACAAAGAACTGGTCAAGCAAGTTTTTTTACACAGTTATTTTACTTGTATTTTGGTCTGGTGTGGGGACTCAAACTCAAGACCTTCCACTGGCCAGGCAGGAGCAGCACCATAAGGTACATCCCTGGCCCTACATTTATTAAAGATAGCAAAAGAAGTACACTGTGTCGGGTGAGACTCAGCCACTCAACCAGCTCACAGTAGCAACCAGGTTAATGGCCACCTGCACCGGGTCCTCCTTTCTGATGTCAGATCTGGGTTATCCCATCAAAGCTCCCTGACTTCATGCCATAAAAATTGCAGGCAGCATTGCGGGTGGCTCCGGGGACAGGGCTGGGAAATGGTTCTGGGCCTGTGTCTTTGATGTCTGTGATGGACAGGTCCTGCCTACTTTCCCAACTTGTTTGCCCCACCCCAATCTCCTGCCTCATAATTACATTTGGAGATAGAGACTTTATTATTATTTTTTTTTTACAGTTCACAGAATTTAATTAGAAATGTACTATTTAATCTATGAACTTTTTGGGAAATTCTGGCCCTGAAGAGATTGTGTGTTCTCAGGTTGGGTGATCCCTACTTTCCTCTCCTGCAGAAGCACTCTCTCTTCCAGTTCTCTCCTAAAGTCACGATTACGAGCCTCTTCCTGGCCATCCTGGGTAGTTTGTCTGTATTTTCTCTTTGTGTGACAGGGAAGCTTCCTACTTGAATATGAATTTAAGAGTTGGCTGAAATCACCCTCTCCTTTTCCTTTTCTACCTCCTGCAGGTTCAAAAGTTGTCCTGGCTTCTGTTATCATGTATTATGCCATAATGTGATTGGGGATCCTTGCTAGAAAAGAAAATTTAGGGCTGGGGAGTTAGCTCAGTGGTTCTGGCACCTGTCTTGCAAGCGCAAGGGCCCGGGTTCCATTCCCCGGTAACCACATAACAATACTGGGTTTGGAGACCCACACCCAGCAGCAACCAGTACCACATACCGCAGTGCCAGGCGTGGTGGCTCACGCCTGTAATCCCAGCACTCGGGAGGCAGAGGCAGGAGGATTGTGATGTGAGTTGGAGGCTGAACTCAGGGCCAGCCTGAACCACAAAGCGAGACCCTGTCTCAAAAAAACCTAAAAAAAAAAAAAAGAAAATTTAGCCAGGCATAGTGGTATATACCTGTAATTCCAGCATTTTTGAGGCTGAGGCAGGAGGAGTGCAATGAGTTCAAGGCCAGCCTGGACTACATATTGTTTCCAAAAAAAGAAAGAAAGAAAGAAAAGGAAAGGAAATTTGGACACAAATAGGCATGTTCACAGAGAAAAGATCATAAGGCACCAAAATGAAAAGAACAGACATTTACAAACTAAAGAGACAGGCTGTGCTGGTGTTACTGCTCAGCCTGCTGAGTTTTACCAACTAAACATCACCAGGCTCTGGATTATTCACCTCTCCCTGTGGAGTTAGATTCTAGATTCTTCCTTTATCAAACAAAGAATTGGAAGAAACAAGCCTTTCAAAAAAGTGATGAAGTTTATGCCAAAAAGTAAAAATGAAGAGTAAAGGAGAAACTGGCTCCGGGCTGAGTAAAAAGAAAAAGAGTGAAGATCAAGTAGACATTGTCTGAGAAACAGTACTGGCTGCCATGGAAGGTTACAGCAGCCAGCTCTGCACGGCTCCCTTCTCCTTTGTTGACCAAGTCTCAAGGAAACTCAGAAGCACTACATCCAGGTCCTGAGAGGTGGTGCAGGAATCCCAGGCCCCAGGCTGACATCAAGGCTAGGCCTCCTGTTGAATACCTGCTCATGCAGCAGGGTATGTACTGTGTAGCTTCACGCCTCGCTGGAACTTGCCCAAGTTCTTACTGAGAAACCCACATGCAGGGCTTTGCGGACTTTTCTGTGCAGTGTCTGGGATCTTTGTAATTAACAAATCCCGCCCACTTCCCCAGCCAATCTTGCTATAATCTAATCTCCTATCTCAGTGGCTCACATCTGTGATCTCAGTGCGTGGAAGGCTGAGGTAAGAGAATCAGCTATGAGTTAAAGACCAACCTGGGCCACATGGTGAGTTTAAAAAAAAATTGAAAGAAGAAGAAAATCAACTCTGTTAATGGCCGGTCTCAGACTCCCAGCCTCTAGAACTGTAGAGAGCAGTCTGTAGTTTATGCCCTCCAGTCTCTGGTAATTGTTATGACAGCCCTATAAATTATCATAGGAAATGTAGCAATATGTAGATATAGTATCTATGTGTCTGGGGGGAGTGCTGGAGATTGGACCCAGGGCCTTCTGCATGCCAGGCAACTGTTGTGCCACTGAGCTATCTCCAGCCCTTGGACATAGGATCCTTGCTTGAAATGTATACAGCAAGATGAAATAAACTCAAATGTCTCTTCCATCTTTTTTTGAGACTGGAGACTCTTCTCTCATAAATACAAAAAGGAATACTGTTGCCTCTGCCTCTGATTGCTCCAGTTACAGGCATGAGCCACCACATCCAGCATTGTGGTCTATGTGGTACTGATTGCTGGTAGGCGTGAGGCACTGCCCCAGGCATTGTTGTTGTAGGTGGTTTTTAGGGATCGAACGCGGGACCTTGTGTTTGCAAGACAGGCGCTGGAACCACAGAGTTAAATCCCTGGTCTGAGAATTTAAAAAAAATATATAGCTGGGGATTGGGCATGTAACTCAGTGGTAGAGTACTTATCTTGCGTGCATGAGGCCCTGGATTATATCTCCAATGCTCAAAAGCAATAAATGAATACATAAATAAATAAAACCATCAAAAATAAATAAATATGTTGAAATGTAAAATAAACCCCCACCCTCACCAGGTACAGAGTCAAATGTCACATTAAAACCTGGCATTCCAGGGCTGGGGACTTAGCTCAGTGGTTCCGGTGCCTGTCTTGCAAGCGCAAGGACCCAGGTTTGATCCCTGGTAACCACATACTATACTGGGTGTGGAGACTCATGCCCAGCAGCAACCAGTACCACATACCACAGTGCCAGGCGTGGTGGCTCACGCCTGTAATCCCAGCACTCAGGAGGCAGAGGCAGGAGGATTGCTGTGATGTGAGTTTGAGGCTGCGCTCAGGGCCAGCCTGAACTACAAAGCGAGACCCTGTCTCAAAAAACCTAAAGAAAAACAAAAACAAAACAAAAAAAACCCCTGGCATTCCAGGTTGCAACAAGATGTAGTGTTCAAGATCTAAAAATTGAGATATACAATGACAAAGAGAGACAGAAAAACATGATAATCCAATTTGATTTCTTTTTTCCAATACCAAGAATAAAACTCAAGACCTTTGGCTTACCAGACACGTGTGGAACCACAGAACTACATTCTGGGCACTGCAAATTCGATTTAACAATCAGCAAATCAAGGTAAAAGAGTAAATAAGTTTTATTTGTGTTATCATTTTCATCTTATTTTTAAACTGATATTTGTTTGACATTATTTCCATTTTTTTTTTCAGTGCTGAGGAGTGAACATAGGGATTTACACTGAACTATATTTTTTTAGCTCCTTCCTTTCTCTTTCTTAGTTTGTCTTTCTTTCTTTCTCTTTTTCTTTTTCTTCCTTCTCTCCTTTTAGAGTCAGACTAACTCACTTAATTGCTCAGACTGTGCTGGAAGTTGTGATCCTCCCACCTCATTTTCCCAGAGTGCTGGATTATAGGAGTGTGCTTGTAATTCTGTAGCAAGCTTCCCACTAAAATGTTTTTTGTTTTGTTTTCTGGGATTTTTTAGGGGGAGAGACAAGGTTGAGACAGGCTCTCCTTATGTAATTCAGACACTGACCTTGATTTCACTATGTATCCCCTGCTGGCCTCAAACTTGCAATAGTCCTCCTGCCCCAGCTTCCTGTGT
Organism: Petromus typicus; assembly: GCA_004026965.1. Taxonomy (NCBI): domain Eukaryota; kingdom Metazoa; phylum Chordata; class Mammalia; order Rodentia; family Petromuridae; genus Petromus; species Petromus typicus. The sequence goes on from PVIR01044879.1 coordinate 10,886, forward strand.
GCTAGGATTACAGACATGTGCCACCACGCCTGAGATTGGAAGGAAGGAAGAAGGAAGGAAGGAAGGCAAGCAGACAGACAGAAAGTCAGACAGAAAGC
>PVIR01044880.1:0-10991 GCA_004026965.1 Petromus typicus
CTGATGAAGTATTCTTTCTCTCCTCATAAAATATAGGTAAGCTCATCTGATAAGAATAAGGTTGGGGAAAGGATCATAAACTTAAGGAGAATTCACAAAGTTGGAAATAATTGTAAGGTGATTGGAAGAGACAGCCAATTTGAGAAATAAGACCAAAAAAGGCTGGAGAGATTATCTAAAATACGAGGTAGATATTTTTAGAATTGTATTGCCAGCTTTATTGGCTCTTAAGTGATAAAAATAAATGTAGTGGGAGCATATGGTTGCAAAGAAAGCAACATCTGAGAGTTCCTTAAGAGAAGTTTTGAGAAAAGATGAGACAATTCTGCAGGAATTGGCATGGGTAATGAAGAAGAACATGGGATTGATTTTGAAGGCCCTGGCTCAGGATCAGCCTTAAAATTCACAAAATATAAAATGGTCTATGTCAACCTCAGGAAGTTACATTATTCTTTGAAACTACACCTCATATATCTCAACTGGTAATTAATTATGTGAATTGATTCTTTTTGTCCATTTGTGCCTACAGTAGTCAGTTGTCGTCATGGTCCATGTAAAAAAGGATGAGGAGAATAAACATAGAAGCCAAGTGTGAAGTGGCCGTTTTGTACCAAGTTTGATGAACTGTGCAACAAAAGCAAATGAAACAAAACAAAAAAGGGCTGTGCTAGGTTTGCAAAATTCTTACAGATTTTGCATCAAGTTTGACAGTAGCACAGAGTTACTACTTCTCCAATGTCGTATCTGTCTCTCTGTAACTGGATATTCAAATTGAGAGGACTGAGGGAGCTGGGCTCCAAAACAAAAGTATGTTTTAGGAGTTTTGCAGTAACCATTGGGCACTAGCTTTAGCAGCATGCACACTAAAGCTGAAATCACAAAAGGCTCAGGCAATGGTCACTTTCTTCTAGAAGTCGACAACTAAAATTTAACACTCACTGTATTACTATTAGAGTTTAGGAATTTGTTGTTACAAATTGAATTCAGCAAATAGATGCTTGGGATGTGGAGAAGCTGAGAACAAACTATATAGAAGTGAATGAATGAGTTAAGTCACAGAGACAGAAAAATGTGCATATGGTCAACCTTTATAGTAAGTGTTTAGGTTAGTGAGTTGTAGAGGCAAGTATATGTATTGAGTTTTACCTTCAAAAACAGTGTGACTTGGAGCAAGTTGTTTATTCTTCTTTTTTAGTCTTGAGTCTTATTTGGGTAAAATGAGCAGGATAACACAAACTTACATAGGATAGGACAATAACAAATGTAAACTATTTCAAGGTATCCATTAAGGTGACCTTTATGAGTTAACCATGAATAACTAGAACACAAAGGAATGAATTATTGTACTGAGAATATTGGATCCTCATAAAATCAGTGAGTTACAGAAAGAAAGGGTATTTACTTTCACAAATCTCATTCTTAAGGCTAAGTCTAAACTTTTAGACATTTTTAATCACAAAACTTTCCAAGAAAAAAAAATACCCAATTTAAAAACTCGTGTCAACATCACTACATTGAAGAATAAATTCCCTGATGCAGGTCATCCCCTTGAGAGAGACTTTCCATTTTGGGAGCTACAAATATTAGATTTTGCTATCAGAAAATCCCCCACCTCCAAACATCTAAATTACATCAGCTATAATCTGATTTCTCTGAATTTACTTTAACAGCAACAAAAACCATGTTTCCATCTTCAGTGCTTATGTCCCTACCATGACAAATACCAATAGAAAAAAAAAATAATAGTCTCTTGGCTTTAGCCTCAAACTTATAACAGATCTCTTTGGGTTCATGACCTAATGAAAAATTTGTGAATATTATTTCACCTGAAAATCCATCCATCACCTCAACAGAATATTCTTTCCAAATGAACCCATACCAGTTAAACAGGCAGAAGAAAAATGCACAAGTGAAAACAAAACTTTTTCCTTTTTGCTCAGTACCAATTTTTTTTTTTTTTAAAGTTCATACGTTCGAAAGTCGAACACCCTGAGATGAGCCTTTGGGATGTTTACTTGGGTCATGAGAATGGAGCCCAAATGATGGAGTTAGTGCCATATTCGAGACACTAAACAGCTTCCTTACACTCTGTTCTCTGCCAATGGACGATGCAAAGAAACTGGCAAATGCAAAACAGGAAGTATCCTCCCCACACAGTGGACTGGATGGTACCTTGAACTTGAACTTTCCAGCAACTAAAATTATGGAAAAAAATGTTTATGGAATTTGTTAATACAGCTGAGTTGAATATGTTTTCTAAGCTTCCTTAAAATTATCTTGAACAAAGTTCATATGACGATATCAGTGTTCTAAGCAAAAGCTAAGCAGTAATTTATAAGCATTAATATTGGCTGTTTTAAGGAAACATGCAAAAACGATGAAAGTAATGGTCAAGATGAAAACACGGGCAACTGTTATTTCTAGAGCTTCTATTATAGGGCTCTAGAACTCCTCTCAACTCCAGACTGTCTAAGAGAGCACTATTATTTCTGCTTTTTGATCGAACCAATTCCTCCAGGATCACTGTTGCTGTCAGTGTCAAAGCCAGATCCTACATCGGTTCTATGTTTTTGGGTTTTCACACTGCTATGACACAAGATATGATCAGAGATACTGGTACATGTTTAAATTCTAAAAAATTTATCAAAGGAAAAGGCACATTGTCATCAATCCCCTCAAAATATGCCTGACTGCTTTGAACAAATGTATCTTATTAGTCTTGCCACTTTCTAAAGCAGTTCTTAAAACATTTTTGTTGAGTTTCTTTAGATGCACTGTTGTGGATTTCATGATGTACTAACTCTACACAAAATATGCTTTCATTGTCATTTTTACATGGAGGAAGAGCCGGAAGTGGCCTAGGGCAAATCCAGTGAATAAGATGAATGACAACACATTGTAATCTTTTTTACCAGCCTGGCTTTTTGTTGAAGGATGTGCAGCAAGAGCATTCCCCAGAGTTTTGCCACATTTTGTAGGGACAATCATCAAAAGATTTCCACCCTTGTTTCAAAAAGTGACAAGAACAATGAGATAGATGTTCAAATCTAGTGCTAGTAATATTGAGGAGGAAAAATGGCAAAGTCCTTTAATGTAATAATCCTTTTAGCTAAACATTCGTCTAATTTTTCTATCACATTTTTGTTTCTTAAAAGTAGAAAAATTAATATGCCACTGCTTCCAAATTTCTTCACTATGTTCATAGAAATAGACGAGGTGACTGTATAAAACAAGTCCTCTCAGGAAGTCTCAGGGCCCCTCTCAGCTTTAGGGTAGGGTGCCATATTGTGCCCTTTGCTCTTGCAGAACCAAAGGCCTATTGGTGAGAGATGTGGGGGAACCTTTTCCACTATAGTGGTGCCTGAGTCCATCAGTGCTCTTGTTTGCAAATAATTTGGTTCTCAAACAGAAATGTTTGGCAAAATTGTATTTTTGTTTGCAAACTTCGCATTGGTTGGCACACATAACTGTGGCCATCTTTCCCACACAAATGCAAACATGACTATCTTTTCCAGAATCACACAAGAAAATTAATTCCTGAAGGCAGTTATCACTATCATAGTATAAAAATAACTATGTTAAATAACTATGTGAATATATTTGAAAGATCACATTTTTCTTTGATATTAAGATCAGATTTATCAATTTGAAAATACAGGAAAAATTGAAAATAAATACAAACAAACATTTACTGAGTACCTAGATTAGATTTCTTCCTTCTGCCTCATACATTTCATAAATATTTATTTGCATCAGATATATTATTTTGTCATAAATGATGAGAAACCTTCTATAGTGTATATGATAACTTTACTTCCCAAGGTGGTTTATGAATTATATACTCTTATCTCCAGTTTTCAGAAGGTGAATAGCATTTAAATTATTCCCAATATTTGGATATTTTATGACATGAGTTGGAGAGTTTGCTGGGACAAGGAACTAGAACACATTGCTTTCTCTTCCTGAGGATTCAGCATTATACTTTATTAGACCTATGTGTGAGCTGCTGACCACAAATATAGTGGACTCTCTTATAATTATGGCCAACCCAATATATGAACAGTTTGGTGGAGGGGAGGGGAGGGGACAGGAGGGGAAGGAAATGGAGGAGGAGAACATAGAACACCATGAGGAAAGAAGCCACTCAATATAAGAACAAACTTTTTTTTCAAATAGATAATCTTAATGCAATATTAATCTTGATTCATTTGTTATGGATGAAACTGGGTTATGTATAAATAAAAGAACTTTATTTAGTTCATAGTTTGGTAGTGTAAGAACTTCAGCTTAATTTAGGTGAGGTCGCCCAAGAGAAGGGATCACAGTGACAAAAAGAGAACTGTATTGGGATGAAGGGTTCAGCGACAATGCAAGCCTCCCCCACAGCAGTGCACTTTTGCAGGAACAAATCCACCACCCACAACTGGGATTCTTCTCTTCCAAGGGTGGGACACCTGTGAGATACTCACCTTCTCCTGGTAGTTAGATTCAAGTATCTCAGCATAGCCACAATAGGGATCAAGCCCCTTTGCAAAGCAACTTGGGGTAGAAATAGTTACACTGCACCCAAATAATAGAAATGCTGTTACATCAACTGGGAAGCATTTTGAAAATATCATGGCATTTTGTTTTATTTCCTTTATTTTATGTATTTATTTATTTGAGATAGGGTCTCCATTTGTAGTTCAGGCTGTCCCTGAGCTCAGCCTTGAACTCACAGCAATCCTCCTGCCTCTGCCTCCCAAATGCTGGAATACAGGTGTAAGCCACCACATCCAGCACTGTGATGTGTGGTACTGATAGCTGGTGGGTATGAGTCATCACACCCAGCATTGTTGTATGTGGTCACCAGGGATCTAACCTGGGCCCTTGCACTTGCAAGGCAGGCATTAGTACCACTGAGCTAAATCCCTGGCCCATCATATTTTATTTTTGTAGCACAATAAATTTAGTCTGACAAATTATATTACAAATACTCCTAGAAAAAAAAATCCTAGGAGGAAACATGGAGATGTTTGTGTTAGATTTCACAGTGTAAAGCACAAAGAAAAAAGCTAAAAATAAAAGACTACAGAAATAGAGTTCCTAGAAAATGACTGGGATTAAATTGGAGGCAGCACTTCAAATTCAATCTTGAACATGGTAATTTAAAAAAATAAATAAATAAATTCCAGAAGAAATATTCACAGCAAACTAGAAAAATAATTACAAGCAATAGTACAAAAAGCTACCATTTGTTTAATATATGAAACACTTCATATCAATTAAAACAGATCTTAATAGAATGCAGATATAGTATAAGAGGAGACAGTTTGGGGGAATGAAATGTTCTACTGTCTCTTAAATTTATATAAAGTTTCTTAAGTGTTTCAGATAAATTCTTTTTTTTAAGGAAGTAAACAAGAGAAGTGCTGTGATAGTGTTTTGTTATCTAGAAGAAGGCAGAAGTAGAGAAGTCAAGAAAAGATAAATTGGGCCAGAGATTTAGCTCAATGGTTCCAGCACCTGCCTGGCAAGCACAAGGTCCTGAGTTCACTACCTGGTTCCACATACCACAGTGCTAGGCATGGTAACTCATCCATGTAATCCCAGCACTCTGAAAGCAGAGGTAGAAAGATTCCCAAGGGTTTGAGGCTAAGATAAATTAATACATCCCCTTGATCACTATGAAAGCCATTTGGTAATATTTGTCTAACCAATTAATACAATGTTACTAATAGAGATCAGTTACCATACAGACTTAATAAATTCACTCACATAGAAGTACAGACTTATAGTTCCAGCTACTCTGCAGGTTAAAACAAAAGAATTGTTTTAGCATAAGTGTTTGAAGTGGGCCTGGGCCACATAACAAAACTGTCTTTAAGAAGAACAAAAGAGGGCCTGGGGATTTAGCTCAGTGGTTCCGGCACCTGTCTTGCAAGCGCAAGGACCTGGGTTCAATCCTTCGTGAACCACATACAATACTGGGCGTGTGCACGCCCAACAACAACCAGTACCACTCACCACAGTGCAGGGCATGGTGGCTCAAGCCTGTAATCCCAGCACTCAGGGGGCAAAGGTGGGAGGATTGCTGTGATGTGAGTTGGAGGCTGAGCTCAGGGCCAACCTGAACTACAAAGCAAGGCCTTGTCTCAAAAAACCTAAAAAAAAAAAAAAGAACAACAACAACAAAAAAGAAATCCACAAATACTTTAGTAATACTCTCTTAGTTTCATAATTTTTCTTATTTTACTACGTAGAAGTTACAATTCTTGACACTACTACTATGACATATTAAGTATATGAAATTGACATATTATGCCTTTAACATTCATTCTCCAAAGAATTTTTAACTTGAAAATCTGACTAACACTCAACATTTGTTACAAAAGAGAAAAACCTCCCCAATGAAAATGTTCAAAGGGGAAAGGAGGCTCGAGGGGGTAGGCAGGGTAAGTGAAAGAAGGGAAAGGGAAAATTGAAAACTAGATGGTAAAACAGAAACAAAGCTTATGTATGTAGGAGGGGTTGAAGGAGGGCAGGGGGATGGGAACAAATAAGAATCAAGATGTGTCATGTACAGGTGCAAGTTCTCAATGATGAATGTGATCATTAAGTCGTACTTAAATGGACCAATAAACTCAAAAAAAAAAAAAAACTAAAAGAATTAGTCAGGTAAACACTTCTTCAAGTTTGAATAGCTGGTAATTGTAGTAGGTTCTCAAAGTTTGTCATTCAGGATTTTATACAATAAAAGTGGTAGAGTCTTCAGTTATCATCATCATTGAACTATTCTCGCATTTAGGGAACAGAAGTCAACGATTGCCGCCGATTGCCGGGGCCTGCCTGACAGAACAACGGGGTTTACCGGGCCAAAGGGCGAGGATTAAAGAAAGAAAAATGGAAGAAACCTTCCATTTCCATTCAATTTGAGCTCTAAAAACAGGAAAACTGGGGTAGGAAGGACTCATCAGTCAATACTGAGTGAGCGCAACATTTATTTATCAGCCTCCTTTTATACATCTCTTAAGTACCGCCTACGTGTCGACTTCCTTCCTTTATATGTACAGAAAAAAAAAATTAGTGAAAAAGGGCGGAATCCTTGGCTTGTTTATCTCAAGGTTATCATAAAGAACTGGTGGGCGGGGTGTGCTGACAATTGTCTCAATTTAATCTGCCACAAAGGTCACTGTGTAGAGGTTCCTAATTTAATCTGCCACTAAATTCTCTGTGTAGAGGTTCTTAATTTAATCTGGTGAAGGTACTAATTATCCTTGAGGAGGGTAAACAATGTTGGGCTCTGATCCAGAAATCAGACCGACTTTTCTCTCCCGCATAGGTAGCCATGGCATTGTAGGAAATGGCTCACAACAAATGATCATAGTCTTTGCCCCACATGTGGGGTAAGTACTGACTAAGGGAAAGTTCCTCTCTTCAGAACACTACCGGCGCACCCATGGAACCGCATTTCTAGACTCATGATTTCAGTGGAAGATGAGAAAATCTGACAATGAGAAATGTTAAGCGATGTTTCCGAGGTCAGAGGACAATTCAGCTACACTGAAGTCCAGAACATAGAACTTAACTCACCTTGTGAGGTTTCCTCCAAAGGTAAATGACTGCTTTCTGTAATAATTTCTCTCCTCTCTTCTTTCTCTCCTGCTCTTACATTACTGCCTGTTTTCGTTCTTTAAAATACTGCTCCTTTTTAAACTTTTCTTTATTCTTTGTCTTCTCTCAAATTTCAGATTTATGTAAAGACAAATATTTCTTCAGTTAGAGAACATAAGAAAAACATTTCATTTACTAAAATTGATAAAAGAGAGTAGAGGTCATTTATTATCAAAAGATAAATAACAAATTTACATGATACACAATAGCAATTGTAATAAATAAAAAGGAGAAATGCTCTGAGACCCTGTCACAGCCCTACCCTTTCCCTCGCCAACATCTTTCTTCCCCGTATGTGCTTCCCTCACTACCCTGCCAAGTTCTGTTGCTGATTCTGAAGAATGCATGAAACAACATCTGTGGTGGCTTCCGCTGAGATTTATTTAGCCAGGTTTTCATTAAAATAGCTACTGAATTGACTCAATAAAGTGTTGCTTATCTTAATAAAGCTCTTTAGAGCTTTGCAAATTTGCATTTAATACTCTTTAGTGTCATTACAGCATTAATAATCTGTGCCTAAAGAGCAATAAAAAACTTTATACTTTCTATTTAATAGAGGTGGCTTCATAACCTTCCATTTCCATGCAACTTGAGCTCTAAAGTACCACATAGAAAAAAGACAGAATGTTCATATGTAAAAGGTGGCCAAATCTCAATGGCAATGTTTTTGTAAGTTTCATGACTCTGAGATTTCTCCAAAGATATTAGCCTGTCCTTACTTCTTGATCCAGGAAAGACTCAAATCCATTGTCTCAATGAGGTGACACAGACCATCAAAATATCCTTAAGAAGAAACTAGTTTTTATTTCCTTATGGTTGTCCCAACACAAAAGACCAACTAACAATTAGAGATCAAATCAGCTTTTATTTGCACTTCAAGGAACAAGGTACTTTCCATTCTGCAAAACAGAGTGAGAACTCCCTTTGAGCAACAGTAGAATTATAAAATTAGGAGGAGTAAATAGAACCGTAGGAAAAAATCTGATTGGTCAGCATAAAGTTACTCTGGGGTATATATTTTTTTCTTAAAATTCAAGAAGACAGGCTTCCTTTTATCCTGTCTTTGGAAAATTGAACTCTCATACTTTCATGAAAAATGTTCTGTTCTGGTGTCTACTTATTTCTTTAAAATTACAGTTTGTGTGGCATTCAGGGTGAGTGACATCATTTTGTTGTTGTCCTTTGTTGGTGACTAATACAGCAACTCAGTGAAAACAATGACCTCTCGTATTTTCTTTTTAGCAAAACTTTCTCCTTGCTGATAAAAATGAAACTGAAAGACAAAAAGATGGAAGTGTCAGACAATGAGATGATTCCCGCAGCTGCGAAGAGATGTCCTTCAAATCAGTACCTGCATCCTTAAAAGGAATAAGAAAACATTAAGACTAACTTCAGATGCCTGGATTCCATCTCTTTCCTCAAAACTTCTGGTAGACTCTATCTGAATTTACAGGATGAATGAAATAAGGGAGATGGAGCAGAAGAATGAATACTTAGGGAGGGTGACTGAGGCAGGAGGCATTATTGAAGAAAAATCATTTAAAGGTGTTTCATAAAACTCACAAAATAAGACGTTTCAGGAAATATTTTGAATATCCTGGCTAGAAAAGAAAAGTACATTTATTAATTGCACTTTCTAAAATTTAAGATTCACTTTGATGAGAAGTGTACATATATAAAGAGATAGAAGCATACAAAAATCCAAAAAATGACAAGTACACTTCTGCAGTTTTCAGTGGCATATATGCCGCCTGAATTGTGCCTTTCACCTTCTCCTGCCTTTAATCAAGCAGTGTGTACAATTTCCTATGAGATCAAGGTCAATTTTCCAATTCACAGATGGCTGGTAGAAATAGAGATGAATCTTTCTAGCTGTATTTCTTTATATGCAGAATACTATCTCCAGCAAATAGGGTAGAAATATCTGTCAGTAAAACAGAGCAGACATATTAGGACTAAAAAGAGAAAATGAAAATCAGAAGATGAATATGTCAACATTAGACAAGCAGAATAAAGTATGTGCCCAAGAGGAAGGCAGCAGATATGTTCAGAGAAAGAGCCTAAAGATTAAGTTACACAACAACTTATTCATATAAGTAAGATATGTGAGGACAGACTCTCAAAGAATAATTTCAACTACAGCCTCAAGTTCCCACTAAGAACAAGTTGCCAACGGAAGTGAGACCATCTCTGGCTTTTCATACAAAGAGAAGATGAAAAAAATAAAAGCTCTTTAGGCAAAAATCAGCCCAAGTCAGGGGTGAAGATCAAAGAAGCACATATCAAAGTTTTATACAAAATAAGGTTGTAAAATAACTACCCTGAAAAACAGGATATTGAAAAGTAAAAATAAGATTTAGTATCTTCTAAGCCAGTTCCTATATGCAATTTGTATTAGTTTATTTTGTGTTTTGGTAACCAAATCTCTGAGGCTAGATAATCATCAAGAAGATGAGGTTTTTTTAAATAAAATAATAGTTTCAGAGGATGTATGTGCAAGACCAGGAGGCTGGATTGATCCAGCCTTTAGTGAGGGTCCTTTGCCCACATATACAGTGCCTGGGGAACTGAAAAAGGAGCCTTAGAAAAGAAAGCAGGTGGCTGTGTAAGCCAGTGAGATTTTCACATTGTTTCAAGTACAGTAAATACAGTAACTAGTTAATTCTCCTCAATTTAAAGAATAGAGTTATATCTAAAATCAATTGTGAGAGCCTTAAAACTTCAAAAATAGAGAATCACAGAAAGATAAATGTATAATCTATATACTACTAATTTCCAATGCTTTTGTCTGAAATCCTGATTTTTTTTTTTTTTTTAATTTTTAGACAGGGTCTCCTCGCTTTTTGTAGTTCAGGCTGACCTGAACTCACTGTGTAGCCCAGGTGAGATCCAAACTCACAGCAATTCTCCTGCCTGTGCCTCCCAAATGCTGAGTTACAGGTGTGAGCCACCACACCCGGCACTGTGGTATGTGGTTCTGATGGCTGGTGGGCGTGAGTCTCCACACCCAGCATTATTGTATGTGGTTACCAGGGATTGAACCTGGGTCTTTGTACTTGCAAGGCAGGCACCAGAACCACTGAGCTAAATCTCTGGCCCATCATGATCATTTTTGTAGTGATGGTGTGAGAATAACTTCCAAAAGTACATTTTCTCAAATTAATAGCTCAATGGACTCACATTGTCCTGATTTTAGAAGTTAAGTGTTTTAAATATCTAACATGGGAAACATTTGCATTTTAATATTGGATTTGACTTCTACTTTATTGATTTTTGGACAGAATTTGATTGATTGATTGACTGACTTTGTTTTTAACATAATTTGAATCAGATTTACA
>PVIR01044881.1:0-11088 GCA_004026965.1 Petromus typicus
ATTAAATGGAAAAGTTTTCCTCAAAGCGACATATCATCTGTGATGTGTTAAAGTTCATTGTTCTCATATTTCACAGTGTCGCTGTTGAGAACATGTCTATAGTAGCTCTGGTTAGAGGAGGGGAAGGAGGGGGAAAACCAGGTGGGTTTTTCATGCACCCTCTTCTTTTGAGAATCAGAGAAAGATGGACACTAAAAGAATGGTAAGAGGAAGAGATAATCATATCACTGGATAAAGGTCTGTATTAATATAAAAGTGATAATGAAGCCCAATGTGAAATTAAATTTTATGTTGGAGAATGGAAAGAACTGGCCCGCCATAATTCTAAATTAGTTTTGTGCAGTAAAATCTGCAGATGATCTGCCAAAATACAGCAACATAACAGGGGAATGAAAGTTATGCTTGACAAGTTTGGAGTCTTAAAAAGTTAAGAGTTTAAAGAAGAAAAGATCAAACACTTAGCAAAACAAAGAATATTACTGGAATAAAGGAAGACATCTTAAGATCAACACGAATATCAAGGAAAATTACTAGGAAAAGAGTACCTGAGAATAGCAAGCTAAAAGTACAACTTCTTCTAAGAAAATTCAATGCACAGGCTGTTTTTTTTTAAAATCATGTTAAAACTATTTTATAAAAGTTCTATGTGTCTACAGTAAGATAAATTTAAGTAACTTCCAAACGAAAAAAAATCAACATCACAGATTTATAATCTTGCAGTACTGAGGAACAAAAACCAACAGAGTAACATGTGGTACTCTTTTTAGGGAAAGCTATAATGACTTCAGAATATTTTTTCCTAAATCGGCAGTCTTTTATGAAAACATTAGAGAAAAATCAGTCTCCCATATGAAAAACTAAAAAGTGGTACTCTGCCCTTTGTAGGAAAAATATATCCTTCACACTGTACTCTCAACAACTAAAACAAGAAATAAAATTACTAAACCAACAAAAGGAAAACTGTATAATGTGACATGCTCATTTTCTATAATAAAAATTATAAAAATCAGATTTCCTATATCCATTCCTATCCAAAACAATGCTTTCTTAAGAGCATGGAAATAAAATATGTCATATTAGGGAAAACCAATGAGTCTGATTTAACAACCATTTAATATCATGTTTGAAAAGATTCTTATGATATAATAAAAGTCATACTATCAAATTGTAAGGAAATATCAATAGAGTATTTAAGCATTTTCCAATAGTGTGAATTTAAGAGAGTATAGAAGAGAAACAGACCAGCCATGGAGACTATGTCTCTGGGTTGTAGTTGAAAAGCAGAATAAGGCCAAAGAAGATAGGAAATAGAATGTAAGAGAAAGAGGAAACACTGGATAGGAACAAGCAATGTTGAATGTCTTTCAGGAGAAGTAGGTCAGGTTAAATAATTAGTATTTTTTCCAGAAAAATGTTGGAAAGACTTTTAAAGTTTCTATGTAAAATTAAGTCAAAATTTGGTCTTAAAAATATACTCAGTCAGTGTAAAGCACCGGAAAATGTTTGGGGCCAACAAGAAATAGTAAAGAAAGGGCCAAAGGAAAATTAATGATGATTGGAAGAAATTGCAAATGATAAAAATAAAACTATAGAAATCAAAGAGAATTTGAAACATAGAATTGTTACAATTTGGCAGATGGGGAAAGAGGAGCAACAGTTTTTGATCATCTTGGGACATCAATGATCTTGAATGACATCAAGAACTTCGGAAGATGAGGAAGTTGAAGATGGAATTGCCTGTAGCACCAGAATAGCAATAAAATGTAAGATTAGTTAGGAGAATGAACAGGACCAAGGTCTGAGTTTTAGAGGACATGCATGATTTGCATCAGACCACAAATGTCATCAAAGCTGGAGCTCAGACCTTGTAGACATTGTACACAAAGCAGCACGGGACTTCCAGCTGCAGAGTGGGGTTAAAACCTGCGGTGTTACCACATTTCTTCTTCCAGAAGTACAATAAAAATTGCAGCATAGGACTCTGACAATAACAAAATAGTAAGGTTTGGGGGAAGCAAAATGTCAACAAAATTTCCAAGAAATATAAACTTAATCATGAGGAAGAGAATGATATAACAGAGAAGAAAAGATAAAGCTTCAGTTCTCTTTATACTTAGGAGCTATAGTGTAAAACGATCTGGTCTTAAGGCCCTGAAGACACTGGTGGCTTGGGATTTGGGGATGAGAAGTATATAAGGACCAGCAATGAGAAAAGGGTAAGAAAAGAGCTGTTGGCTTGAAATTTGAGAGAAAGAAATTTGGCTGACTCATCAGACTCATCCTAGATACAGAACTTCTAGAATCTTAGAAAATAGGGTGAAGAACTAAAAAAGCAAAGTCAGAGTTTCTTCTCTCAAAAATGAGTTCCCTGTGCAAAATAATAGCAATAAAAGACCGAACTTCTCTCCTTGAATCTCAAGGTGACAAGCTGGCTTCACGATGTTAGATTTCTTTACAGTCTGTGACAATTTATCAGACTCAGTCAGCCTTTTCACCACTCCCTTTAAAGTGTAGTTGGGCCAGTAGGGTCACAGACACTAGAAACTACAACATTATGGTGGGTAATGACCTCCTTCTGCACTTTTCCTTCTGTGGGCTCACATAATCCCTCCAAGTCTTGTCTTCAGGAATGAGGGTGGAACTTGGTGATTCCCTTGACTAAGGGAATGCTGTAAAGGTAGCACTCTGGTACTGTTAAGGCCAGTCACAAAGAATCTTTTGTTTCTTCTTGGAACCCACTCACTCTGGAATGAAGTATTTGAAGTATAACTGTTCTCTTCTGTGAGGGAACATAAAGTAGCTACACAGAGACTCTGGGTAGAGGCAGAGAGCGCTGGCTCCCTGATAGCTTTTCCAGATATCCAGGGTGAGGATTCAGATGTGTAAATGTGAAAATATCGTGGATTCCAAGACAAGGAATTCTATGGCCCAGATCCTGTATAACTAGCTGGTTAAGAGTGACCACCCAAAGGCTAGATTTATTGAGCTCCATTAATGCACATAAACTTCAGAAGCAAGAAATTGCTATTTTATGTCAGTCAGTTCTGAGCATGATTGTCACAAAACAGTTGTTGACTTAAATAATCAAGATATAAGGATTGAGATTAAGAATGATCCAAGATCACAGTGGCTTTGTAGCACAGTTTCAAGTTGGGGATCATAATACCCCCCATCGTGTCCTTATTGCTTAGAATTGCTTTTGCTATGCTAGCAATCCACCCAAATTTAAAGACCCAGTTCAAAACTGGGCATCTGAAATGAACAGACACTTTACAGAGGAAGAAATAAAAGCAGCTAAGAAGCATATGAAGAAATGTTCAACATCTCTAGTCATTTGAGAGATGCAAATGAAAACAACATTAAGATTTCATCTCACTCCACAAAGAATGTATGCTATTTCAGAATTAGCCGGCAACAAATGTTACGAAGGCTGCAGAGAAGAAGAAACCTTTCTCCACTATTGGTGGGACTGTAAACTCGTACAGCCCCTGTGGAGATCAGTTTGGAGATTCCTCAAAAAGCTAGCATTGGATTTCCCATTTGACCCAGTCATTGCTATGCTAGGCTAATTTTTTACACAAAAGAATTAAAAGATTCATATCACAGTGACATATGTGCACCCATGTTTATAGCAGCCCAGTTTGTGATTGCTACATCTTGGAAACATCCCAAATGTCCATCAGCTGGAGACTGGATAAAAAAGCTGTGGTTCTTCTACAGAATGGAGTATTACTCTTCCATAAAAAATGATGTTTGAATCATTTATACTTCAATGGATGTACCTTGAGGACATCCTCATAACTGAAATAAATAGGTCACAGATGTGTAAATATCATATCTTTTCTCTGGTATGAGAAAATAGAGATATAAATGAGTTCTAGAATGTATGTTATATATTGTGAAATAGAAAATACTCAAAGCGAAATGGGGTGAAGGGGGAAAAATAATAAGAGTATAACAAAAAAGAAAGGAAACAAAGTTTATGTGTATAGGGGGTGGAGGTGGTAGGGTGGGTAGGGTTATGGGATAAATGAAATTTAAGTTGTGTCGTATACTGATAC
This sequence comes from Petromus typicus, assembly GCA_004026965.1. Taxonomy (NCBI): domain Eukaryota; kingdom Metazoa; phylum Chordata; class Mammalia; order Rodentia; family Petromuridae; genus Petromus; species Petromus typicus. Next base: position 4,062 of record PVIR01044881.1, read on the forward strand.
ATATTCTCATTGTTGAATGCAATCATGATGTGTATATGTAATGTACCAATAAAGATTTCATTAAAAAAAGAATGATTCAAGAAATTAAAAAGTAATTTGGATAACAGACAATAATGATTCATATTTACTAGAATTTGTTCATTCTAGTAAATAGCCTAAAGAAATTAAAACACAATCCATATGTAATAAATGAGAGAATATTAAAAGTTGTTCCTAAATGAACAACTTGAAAGCAGGAAATTGCATAACAAAGTACATCAACAATTAAAAATCAATTAAAAATTGGAAAGAATAAAACTACTAATAAAATGTAAATACATATAATGAAGAGGGGGAAAAAAAACTCACTACCATCAATCCTAAAGTCCAAAATATAATGTAAATAATTTTTATAACTACTGAAAATAGAGAAGATAGTTTTATTCATGGAAGAGCAAAAGGAATGCTGTAATAGTTCATGACATGGAATTTTAGGTTTTAGAAGGCTGTGATTACTAAGTATGAAGCAAAACTATAAAGCTGATCATTTGGCACACTATTATAAAATTTGCAAACAGTGAATTTCTAAATATTACCTAAAATTAAATAAGAAGGACACTAGTTTTTCATAAACAAAGATACATAAATAAATAAAATAAAAAATCTTATGCCTTCAGAATTATCTGGGTTTTAAAGCTATAAACATAAATTTGTGTACTTACCTTGCATGTTATTTCTTCACTATTCTGCACTCTAAAATTAAGGCATATAAAGCATGAAGGAAGTTCACAAGCAGATGTTTTGATTTAAAAATATTCATCTTTCAATATAGTCGTGGCTGATGAATGAGGAATTTAGTCTTTCTGCTTTCCTGCAGGAGTATCCCGCTGTGTTTTTAATATAAACCCTATAAAACCTATGGATACAAACAAATTTGTTATTAAGAAGATGAAGCAGTTGAGTCCTGGAGAGATGGTCGATGCTAGAACATGAGACTGGTCCAACTGTGAAATGTGAACTTGATATGGAAGTTTAATATTCCACCAAAATTGTTTTCCAAAGTTAGAAATATTAGAGAATTTTTCAGACTTGAAAACTCTAGATGTTCCATTCTTTAAACAAACTGGCAAAATATCTGAAAAATATTCTTTTTCTTTTGTTTTTCTTTTTGAGATAGGGGCTTGCTTTGTACCATGTAGCCCAGGCAAGCCTCAAACTCACAACAATCCTCCTACCTTTGCTGGGATAACAGGCATGATCCACCACACCTGACCTGAAAATATATTTTAGCAAAAGCAAGAAATAATAGAAAATTCAAAGATAACTCACCCAACTCTAGAATGGCAAAGAAAATCCTATAGAATAAGCAGTTTATGTAATCTAGACCAAAGGGCAGGCATGGTGATAGCCAGAGAGACACCTATAATCCCAGAACTCTGCAGAATGAGGCAGGAGTATTGCGATGAATATGAGAGCAACCGGGACTTCATAGTGAGTTCAGAGCTAGCCTAGGACTACATAGCAAGACATTGTCTCAAGCAAACAAACAATAACAGAAAAAAGTCATGGGAGAGAGGTTCCAATAAAAAGAAAGTTCTCAAAAAAATGATGCACTGATTTAATCAATGAACAGAAGCAAGTCAAAAACCGATAATTTAAAGAAAATACGGACTGTGGAATGTTAAGTCATGTAAAAAGACATGAATATGAATGTGAAGGGAAATAAATCATGATTTACTGACTCAGTATTTATATTTTTACAGTTATAATTGTATAAAATACTTATTAATATTCAAAAGCAAGGAAATTGTTCAAAGGTAGGACATTGAGTCATCCATCTTTTTTTTTTTTTTAATTATCTTTATTGGTACATTAAATATACACATCATGATTGCACTCCATAATGGGGATTTGTACCAGTATAAGACACAACTTAATTCTCATTTTTTTCCCATAGCCCCACCCACCCTACCACCCCCCCATATATATAAAATTTGTTTCCTTACTTTTTTGTTACAATCTCAACATCTTTTTTTTTGAGACAAGGTCTTACTTTGTACTTCAGGCTGGCTTTGAACTCATTATGTAGCCCAGATGACCCTCAAACTCAGCAACCATCCTGCCTCTGCCTCTGAAGTGAGTGCTGGGATTTTAGGCGTGAACCACCGTGGCTGGCATTGTGGTGTGTGGTACTGATAGCTGATGGGCGTGAGCCACCATGCCTGGCTTTGTGATATGTGGTTACCAGGATAGAATTTGGGAACTTGCACTTGGGATGCAGAAGCTGGAACCACTGAGCTAAATCCTGGGTCCCATCAATCTTGACACTAGATAAATAAGGATGATAAAATTTGATATGTGGCAGCAAAAGAGAACTGAAGGAAAGAGAAGAGGCATTAGTATTGTTATTATACAGGTAAGGAAGCAAGGGGTACATTTATATTTGATGAATTAGAAATGACATTGCAAAGATAGTCATAAGCAACAAAGACAATCAGTAGACAAATTAAATTTGAAAGAATCAAGTGGGAGAACAGGGAAAAGGGTCAAAGCAGCCATACCAGCATCAGTCACACTTGAATATATTAAGACAAAACAGCTTTGTATGCCAGAAGGCTTAGGATAGAAGTAGAGAGAGAATAATACTTCCCACTTTGCTTCTTTTGTCTTCATTATCAACCAAGTCCATAAAAATTACACAAGCTCACCAGGTGGAGATAATTCAGCTTTCTCCAAGAAAGGCAAGAGCCAAGGTGGAAGAGTCAGAGAGGCTTCGCAGTGCTGTGACTGGAGATCAGCAAAGAGGGAGCGCAGTGTTTGGGATGTCAGCACTTCGGCTTTGGCCGGACCTCCATCCGGAGGCACTTTCTTTGAAAACGCTTACAAGAATGAGCCCAGTGAAAAGAAACTCCAGTGTCACCAAGGGCGATCCAGAAGGAAGAAGAGGGTGCCAAGGAGCTTGCCCTTTGTGGCTAATTTGTCAATCTATCACACAAATCCAAGAATTCTTGGTACCTGCGCCCCAGACTCTGAGGCAGGGACTCTGAGGTTGGCTTCTCTCACAGAGCCGACCCTTAGCAGTTCTGGCCAGTCATGCTCATGAACATTTGTGTAAGGAAAGCCAACTTTTCCTTCAAGTTGTACTGAAATCCAGTCCACAGCACTCCCCACAGTTAGTTCTTCTTCAATTCTTTTTTTTAGCTCTTGTTATTTTTCATAGGAAAGAATAACGTGATCAATTGTCCCACTTTCCTGGGGAGAATTCTGATTCTATCAATGAAAATCCTATGTCTGGAAAAACTACTCCAGCCTTGGAAACAAGGACGATCAGCACCCTGGGAAGGACTCCGGATAACTCATTATAGTGAAACCTCGCCACACAGTGAACATTTATATCTCACAAAATACCGCTTATTCCTTGTGATTTTCTTCAGCTTGTTCGGTGGCTGTGACCTGGTTTATGTCCATCTCCACTTCACACTGGGTTAACTGAGGCCAGAGAGATTAATCACCTGTGAATAATCTATGAGCCAGAGGGAAGTGATAATAGAGGTTACTCACTTCTCTTGATTCCAGACTCAGAGTTCTGTCTCCAATCTCAACTTACTGTTTGGAAAGTTAGTTTTCCATAGTAAATAATGGTAGTAATTATGTTTCATCATCCCCTTCTCTCATCAGCAGCTGCCACTCTTAGTATCATATTCTCAGTGAGGAAAGTAAGGAGCAGAGAAATTAAGCAGGTCACTCGAGAACACATACTCATGGCAACCCAGTAGAAAGCCAGATTCCTCTGCACTGTGTCCCAGTTGTCAGAGGAAAAAAGACTGTGGTCCTTCTTGTCTCTGGAAATTCCTAATGTGGTCCCTCAGGGCCCCTGAACTACTTTAACAACTGTGTAGCCCACTCGTTCCTTCTCAGGTTTTATGTGTCAGTCAGCATATTCACTGCCCACTTAACGCAGGCCTTGGACCTGGCCATTTTCATGCATAGAAGTTGTTTGTTCAGTTACTCATTCTAGGGGAGAAGGTAATAAAATAGCCTCTACAATTAGAGCAGAGTTTAATTCATAAAATACTGTCTCTAGGATGGGTGATCTTTCACAAGTATTCTCTAACATCTTGGAACCTTCATTTTTTCATGTGCAAGTGGAAGACAACATTTGAGAATCAAGCTGGACAATTTGGGGATTAATATGCATGTTCTAAGTGGCCTAAAATTGTGTATCACTCCTTGTCTGTTTTCTCCACTCTCAGGCTATTGGTCAAACAGGGAAGACTAGAACTCTTACAATTATATATTTTAAGAATGGTTGAGTACTTCAAGAAGAACTGTGCATCCTAAAGATAGATCTATACTCTGCAGAGATGTGTGCTTGATGTAAATAGGCAAACTCACTGCTGAGCTTTACCTAGACAACTATGCACAAAGCATTAGGAATCGTGAGCACAACTATTCTCAGCTGCCCATGAGTTAAGTAGAGAGGACCGTGTGTTGCGTGCAGAGCCCATGAGAAGGTAGAACTTCAGACACATTGACAGCAGTAAGACTGACAGTGTTACAACTTGGACAAGATTCCATGATGAGCTCATTTGGTAGGCTAAACCTTCATCTCACTCTAAAAAGTACTACTTTGGTCCTTTATTGGTTACTTATTTGCCTTCTGTACTTAGTTTTCTCTGTTGTTTTAAGCATATTTAAGTTTGAACTTGAGCTGGAAATACTACTGAAATTCTTTTCTTATCCCTTTTTTACTTTGGTCTGGGCATTAAACACCAATGTGTGGATGTGTAATATAAACATTTTATAAAAATAAAGAGATAAGATTGAGAAATGGCCCATTTTCAAACATTTTCAATTTGATTTAACTACTTCCATTCTTGAACTTAGTTCTTTCAATAATTTTGGTCACAAAGTGAATTGGACTGGTACTGAATTAAATCAAAGGTCAGCTTCAGTGTTGATGTGATGACAAATTCGAGTCAGCTCTCACCAATTCAGTTTGCAACTAGAATAAGAGAAAGAATTATGTTCACAAACCGAGGCACCGTTGTATTCTGTCAGCAGAAATGTCACTGATTTAAAAAAATTACAACATAAGACTGAATCATTAATCTGAATTAAAATTTTAAGCAAATCAGTATGGACTTTTATTATTAGATTCACAATCTAATGTTTTTATTAAACTATAATTACAGAATATTTGACAATTACAGAAATTTTTACAAATTTGATGTCTAGAATGTAAGTGCTGTGACATAAAAGAAACCATTTAATGTTCCTCCTAGACACAGCTAGACTACACTCCAGGTTTGCTTGCAGTTGCTACTGCCCTGCGAGTTGGTTCTATTTCAATGCAAGATCTGTACTGAGGCAGTGTAGGAGGATGGACCACTCCATTTGGGGATCACAGTTCCCTGGGGAAGGAGAAGAGTTCAGGGCACATTTCCACAATACCTGTACATTGCTGGTGCTTAAGTTGCAAAAAGTCCTTTTTGGAGGCTAAGGAACAAACAGAAAGCAAGTAAAAGTGACTGATTCATAAAAATCAGTCTGGGCCTAGCCAGTCCTGTAGGGCTGTAATCACAATAGCTTGGGGTGGGGTGCGAGTGAGGCAAGAGGAGATTGCAAGTTCAAGGACAATCTGGGAAGTTTAGTGAAAGATAGTGTCTCAAAGAAAACTTTAAAAAAATGTCTGGAAATGTAGCTTAAAGGAAGCATGTACCTTGAGGGGGAAAAAAAGGCAACTTGATGCTTTATGCTGAACCTGGGGCATCAAGCTCATCACATCTCTAAGGCCAAGACATATTGATTGGACATGGAGACACACTTAAGGCCCAGAGACCCCGTACCAACAGGAAGCTTCAGGCTCCACAGCCAGACCTCACCCTCTCGTCCTCAGCCTTGGTTATAGCTTCTACTGTGAAATCTTTTCTGGCTCAGCTCCTTTGAGACTCTGTTCATCCCTTCACCTTCCCAGAAGAGGGGATCTTCTCTTTTTCAGGTTTAATGGTATGTTGGACCCAGAGATCAGTTTCAGGCACTGTTCTGCTGGTCAACTGGCGAGCTCTCTGTCCGAAAGCATTTTGGATAAAGGTATTTGCAATAGCAGTCAAGAAAATCTAATGGCCATCATGCATGGCTTCTTCACTGAGACCAGTGAAAGCAGAGGCTCTGGGAAACAGCTGCAATCAATATCATCCCGTGGCTTTGGGAACATACTCTTCTCAGAGCTGCTTTGGGGTTTTTCCTGGTTTCCAGCAAAGAAATGCATGTGGTTTCATTGACCATGGAAGACTGCAGTACAAAAATTCTGGGTTCATCTTGCTGTTCATCTCAAAAGATGGGAAACAGAAGAGAAGTTACCTGATTCTTGCAGTCTGAGCATCATAAATTTTCAAAAGGAAATTATAGTCTGGAGAAAGTGATATTGCCCATATAATAACATTGCATCATATAATAGTTGGATTGTTTCCTTGGGTTTTAGATTGTTTTATTCTGAGTTCTTCAATATGCTATTTCAACTTTGTGACACTTAGTTTACTCATTTTAAGAATGAGGTTGAGGGCTGGAGATTTAGCTCAGTGGTTCCGGCATCTGCCTGGCAAGAATGAGGTTGAGTCTTTCTGCTTCATAGTGATTAATAAGAAAATACATTCTAATTATGCTATGTAAACTGTGAAAGAGAAGATACTACCACTAAGGTAAATAAGAGCACTTGAGTACCCCTAGGTGTAGCATATTCCAGTCCCACCTGGGCAGTGGCCCTGGTGCTTGGGACTCTCCCAGACCTCTTCCTAGGTATCTATTCACCTGGTGATCTGTGTGTATCCTTTAGAGCAGCCTTTGCAGTAAAGCAGTGATTATAGAAACAGATACACACACACACACACACACACACACACACACACACACACACACATCTGCATTTGCACAATGAAGAATTTAAAAAGCAAAGGTCACTATTATTAACATTAGACTAAAAATTTATTTTTCAAAAGCTCTCTTAATTTGTCCAAAAGTAAAACAGTCATGAAGAAGTAAAGTTTTC
>PVIR01044882.1:0-10992 GCA_004026965.1 Petromus typicus
TGCTAAACATCTTTGGCCAATAATTTACATAATTTTTGATTTTGTTTGTACCCTGGTTCAAACTCAAGACCTCGCACTTGCCAGGCACAACTGAGTTTAATCTCTGACCCCAGTTTACATGGTTTTAAAAAGTTAAATAGTGTTTGACATTCTGTCCAGCCACTATGCTCTGAGAATTAACAACATGTGTTTCTGCAGAAGAGTACAAACGTCCCTTATAGTCCATGGCGGAAACTACCACCAAGTGTTACTTTATGTGTCAATGTGACTGGTCCTAGGTACCCTGATATTCAATCAAGCCATATTTCGGCATTTCTGTGAGAATGTCTGCCATGGTTTATCCCCCAAAGGCTCATGAGCTGGGGTTTTGTCCCTAGCCTGGCCATGTGGGTAAGTGTAGACCCTGAGAGGTGAGGTCTAAGAAAGGTCCCTGGTCCTTTGGGGCACTGCCCTTGGGAGAGATTGAGCCCATTCTTGTAGGACACTTAGAGCTAATAATAGTGCACTGTTAGAAGAGGGAGCTCACCTTCTGCAGCTCTGCCTGCCTTAGAATGTGATCAATTTCTCCAAACCTTGCCAGGGCCAGGCTGGTGCTGACACCAGACCCTTAAGCCTATAGAACTGTGAGTGTCTTGGTTGTTTTTCTTGTTGCTGAGACAAAATGCCTGACACTCAAAGTTAAAGGAAGAAAGGTTTATTTGACACAATTCATAGTGCGTAGTTGGCTGGCTCCAGGGCAGGGTGGCATGGCAGAGGGGCAGCACAAAGGAGGAGTTCATGGCAGGCAGAAGGCAGCAAAAGTAGCAACCAGTAAGTAAGAAGCAACAAACAGTAACCCTCTTCCTGTCCTTTGTGTCTTATGCAGACTATCTACCCTTAGGACGCGTAGTACTTACACCAGGGTAGGATAGTCTTCATATTAGCCTTGCATTGTCATATCATATCCTTTTTTTAAAAAGACAGGGTCTCATTTTGTAGTTTAAGCTTGCCCTGAGCTCACTATGTAGCTCAGGTGAGCCTCGAACTCACAGCAATCCTCCTGCCTCTGCCTCCCTAATGCTGGGATTACAGGTGTAAGCTACCATGCCTGGCCTTGTGATATGTGGTACCAAGGATTGAACTTGAGACCTTGTGCTTGCTAGACAGATGCCAGAATCACTGAGCTACATCCCAGGCCTCCAGCATCACATCCTTGACTCTCACATCATACATCCTTTTATTATCTCTGAAGCCACCTCTGAAAGGCCTTACCTGTGACTTTTGAGGCTTTGGGGGGACACTTGGATACAAACTGTAACAGTGAGCTAACTAAACCACTTTCCTTACACATTAACCACGTCTTTTGTGCTTAATTAGGGTAAAGAAAAGTGAACTCATGATGGTGTTTCTGAGTGACACGAACACCAGACTGAATAAAGCATGTGAATGAGCCTCATTTAAGCAATCAAAGGCTTGAACAGAACCACAGGGCAGACTCTTCTTCCAGTAAGAAGGAATTCTTCCTGTCTGACTACTTTGGAGCTGAGACACCGGGCTTTTCCTGAATTCGTGTCCAAAGGGAAATGCCTTTGCTTCCCAGCTCTCAAGCCTGCCAGTCTTGGACTGGAGCTCCACCAGCTGTCCTGATCTTCAGCTTCCAACTGCACCTCTGGAACCTCTCAGCCCTGAATGCACGAGCCAGTACCTTCTAATAAATCAGTGTCTCTCTGTGTCCCTCCCTCCACCCCAGCACCGATTCTGTTTCTGTGGAGAATCCTAGTATACTACCCCAAAGTTCTTTAACAGATGAACAGACAGTTTTTGACACAGTTTAAAACTGTGGTCTGATTTACATGGAATTCTGGAACAGACTAATTCTGGGGTCAGAAAGCAGAGTGGGAGTGGCCTGGGCTGAGCGGTGAAGGGGAACTGGCCTCACAGGAGCAGAGGGAGACTTTGGGGGTGGACATGTCCTGGAGACTGCGCTCTAAACATGGCCTTCTTGGGCATGGACACAGCTGGTCTGATTCTTCGCCGGGGAATAACCATGGGTGTCTGGCAGCGATTCCACAAGACTGGCTGTCAGTGGTGCACAGGAGGAAGAGGGGGTGGAGGCGAGAGGAAGATAGTGACACAGAACAGAGAGGTTCTGCTCACGTGACTGCTGTGTCCGTCCCGGTAGAAGCTGCCCAGTGGAGGAGGCGGGACTCACATCTGTGTTCCCAACGAGTGAGAGCCATGTGTAGGAAATATAAGATAGTTGAAAGGGTACAGTATTTGAGTGGTGATACTTTTGATACCTGAAGGTGATCTCTCTCTCTCAGTAATCCAGAACAGGGAGGAAACTCAGACTGAAGCAGGGCAAAACAAAACACAACAAAACAGAAAGCTAGTCTTTTGCAAAGTGGCTGTGTCCAGTTACAGGGCCTGCAGAAATAAGGCTATTTCTCATCTCTTTCTGAGTCTACCCTTCTTGCCAGGCAGAACAATGTCTCCTCTGCTCCAGACACCCACACCCCAACCAGCAGAGTCCATAGGTAGATGAAGGAATTAAGGTCTGTGACTGGCTAATTTAGGAAGATTATCTGTGCGTACCTAATGTAATTACAGTGTTCTTCAAAGTGATTGAGGGAGCAGGAGAGGAGGTTGACTGTGCAATATGGGAAGGGTTCATCCAGCTATTGCTGGCTTTCAAAATGCAAGGAAGGCCACTTGTCCTGGAAGTATGCAGCTGCTAGAGGCATGAAGACAGGAAAATGGTTCTGCAGGCATTCAAATAGTAGCCCATTGAGACTGGTCCTCTAAACTCTAGACCACTGAGATAATAAATTCGTACTGCTTTACGACAGTGTGTTAGCCTGTTTTCTCTCACTGTGATAAAACACCTGACATAATCGATGTATAAGGAGGAAATGTTTATTTTGGCTTATAGTTTCAGTCCCTAGTTCCCTGCCTCCATTGCCTTTGAGCTTGTGGTGGCTCTGTGTATCATGGCAGGGCTGCAGAGGATGCAGGCAGGAAGAAGAGAGAGAGAAGGGACCAGTATCTTGGTAACTGTCACATCAATCTCCCATTGTGTCTTCCTAAAGGTTCCACTCGCACCCAGCAGTGCCCCAGGCTAAGGATAAAGCCTTCTTCACTCAAGCCTTCGAGGACTTTGAGATCAAAGCTGTAGTTCTTAAGTGTGCAGTGCTCTGCTGTGGCAGCAACAGGAAACTCTTAGAGGTGACAAGTGGAAGGATATTCTGTTCACTTTTCTTCCCTGGCACAAACATGGCCGAGCGCTGGCGGCATGTGCTGCTACCTGCTCTTTGGCTTTTTCCAGCTGCATGTTCTTACACTGAGCAGCTCTGGCCCGAGCTCTGCCTAGGGCCCATCTGCGGCGCTGGACCCAGAGAGCAGCCTTCCTCTAGCACCTCAGGCCAAGCCCGAGGCTGCTCTGCAGAAAAGTCAGCGGCGCTGGAGGGAGCCTGGAATGTGGCCCCTAAGATTTTGAAAGAAAAATAATATATGAATACAAATATAAAAGTAGGTGAAGACTGACAGAGGAGAGTGTGGATTTAGGGTACACTCTGACCCAGCACCTGCAGGAAGAGAAGTGTGGTTGAGAGGTACATGAGAAGAGGCAGTATTGTTGTTAGCAACCTTACTTTTAGAAATTTTCTATAAACTCCTGACTATGTGAACACATTGCTACAGTTTCCTGGAGGGCTTGAAGGAGCCAGCCTGGTGAGAGGCCTAAATTTCATCTTTTCTTCACTTCCAAGAGAGGGTAAAAGGGAAGCTGGCATCCTGGAAACTGACAATGAAAAGGGACAGTCTTTTAGGGGCAGGGAAGCACAGATCTCTTCCTGACACACTGAGTGTTCTCAGTATCTCCAGGACACCGAACTCCCAAGGTTCTCACCATCCTGATGCCAAAGGGAAGGGGCAGCGTAGAACCGCACACAGCCTCCATTGGCTTCAGTGACACTCCAGACAACGTCCAGGCTGCCAGATCCGACCCAACATTTCATCTCACCGTACTCCGCATTTTGCTCATCTACCTTGCCTTCTAGGGCATCTCACTCTGAGCTGACTGGCTGCTCACTCTCGGTCACTCTCACTGTGTGGTTCCCACAGTGGCCAGCCTCTCCGTGGCGCTCGTGACTTCTGGACCACAGCATCTGCCTCCATCAAGTCAGGGCTGGCTCTGTGCGGCCAGTAGAAAGGCTGTGGGTCTCCAGACAACTCGTAACACTTAATACAGTGTGCGCGCTATGGAAATAGCTGCTATACTCTATTGTTTCAGAATAATGGCAAAAGTCTGTATTTGTTCAGATACAATTTTTTAAAGTAGACTTCCTAAACAAAGCACATTGAAGCAGATGTGTGAGGTTAGACGTTCCATGTCAATGAAAACACACAAAACATCTGCTCCCAAATTGGCTAGGAGCCCTGTGGTTGACCTGCTTGAGAACAACAGACAGGGTCTGTTGCCCTGTTTACTCCTGAAAATGGGAAGATCATTAGCTGGGGGTGTCACAGGTTCAAGGTCTTATGTGGTTGTTGTGACAATGTCCGCTCTCACCTGTTATCAAAGCTTTGTCCCATATTCCTGGTCCATTTGTTTTTTATTAGAAAAATATAGACTATATCTCCTTTTTCATATCTAATATAAAATATTTAATTCATTAAATATTAGAGATCATAATAAATTAAAGTAAAATTCACCTGAAATCCCAGAAATAATCGCCCTTGTTTCATCCTGGTCTTCCTCTAAGATCTGTAACGCAAGATGACAACACCTCATTCACACCTGCCCTGTTTGTCTGCCAGCTGAAGGCCAGGAGCACAGCCCCAGAGTCTCATGTCTCCTGCAAGAGGATTCTCCACAGATGCTGGGCTTCCCAAGGGCAAGGCGAGGACCTTCAGGCCCAGTTGTATCATCTAAGCGTGGATATTTCCGTAGGCCAGGCCCAGGCTGGGAAGGAGGGGCAGAAAAGCATATGTTCCCTGGGGCCTACTGGCCACTAGGAAAGTTTCCCAGGAACAGTCACTCAAGGCAAGAACAGGGCAGTCCTGTGAAATCTGTGGCTTTCAGGGTCCCGGCAGCCATGGCAGGCTTCCCTTGGTGACAGAAACAGAACTCAGTGGATGCAAGCCACTCTCCTGCTTCAGTGTCCTAGGTATCATGGAGTCTCTTTCTTCACAGCATTTACTATCATTTGTAACTGCACGTTTACTTCGGGGATTGTTTGGTGATGGACTCCCCTTTCCTCAGCTGTAAGCTCACTACGTCAGGGACACCTGAATGCGCGTGCTTTCGCTGTGCTCAGCACCTGGTGCCTGTCACACAGTAGACATGCAGCACACAAGGTGTCTGGACTGAATGAACAACTGCCTTCCATCCCAGCTCTGCCTTCCCCAGCTCTCAGACACTCAGGGACCGCATCTCTTGAGTTTCAACCTCCTATCAGCAAAGTGGTGGCTAAGTGTACACATTTATAAGAGGCCAATGATGGACTGAACTCCTCCACTGGGCGCCAAAAGGCCAAACCAAAAGGGAGTTATTCGTGTTAAACATCATATAATTAAGTTGAAACTTAACAGGAGAATCCCAAAGCCCACTGGTGGAAAGTAACCTGCTGGTCCCTGATCTCATGTTGACACTGTACTGTTCCTTTATTCTTGTTTTAGGAATCTAATAAGAGCTGACAGTTCTGCTGTGCTCTGTGGACCTTCTATTTTGTAGGCTGAATGCTCACCTGTTTGTAATTGCTAATAAAATCGAATTAGATCTTTAGCTGGGCATGGTGGCTCAGGCCTGTAATCCCAGCACTCGGGAGGCAGGGGCAGGAGGACTCCTGCCATGAGTTCGAGGCTTGCCTGGACTACATAGGGGGTTTAGGTCCAGCCTTAACTACAAAGTGAGACTCTGTCTCAAAGAACTGTAGAAAAACCAATTAGACCTTTTAAAACTTATTTGTTAAAATTTTACTCTTTGACATAGATAGCAATATTGTGGAGTATTTGTGTTTGTTAATTGAGCTCAGTTACATAGAAGCAGTTAGCAGTGCGTAGTGCTCAATAGAAGTGTTTCCTTTTTGTTCTTAGCAGCCCTGGTTTGATACTTATATCTGAGTGGGCGAAAGATCTGTGATCGATAGCCAAAGCGTTGGTGTACACTTGTGATCCCAGCACTCAAGAGGCTGAAGCAGGAGGATGGCGGCCAACTCAAGGCCACTCTGGGCTACACAGCAAGCCCCTATATCATAGAACAAACAAAGCCCACAACCCTCAAAACAAAAACCCAGGATCTGATTGGACAGACTGAATAGGCACTGGTAATCTTTCTATCCCAGATATAAAGATACTCATTCTCGAAGCAACTACATTCTGGCAAGAAACTGAAAAAGTACTTGGTGTTACTATTAGCTATATCATCTTGAAGGTTGATAGACACTTGATAACCTGCAGGCTGCCAAATCCTACCCAACATTTCCTCTCACCGTCCTCAGCATTTTGCTCATCTCTACTTTGGCTTCTGGGACATCACACTCTGAGCTTACTGGCTGCTCATTCTCGATCACTTTCACTGAGTGGTCCCCCTGGTGGCCAGCCGGCTTGTGGCCTTCATTACCTTCTGGACCTCAGCATCCGCCTCCATTGAGTCAGGGCTGGCTCTGTGCAGCCAGTACAAAGGCTACCGCAGAGTGACGGTGTGGACTCCTGAGGCCATCTCTGCTTCCTGGTTTGCTTGCTGTAGTGAAAGCCGTGGCTTTGTCCTGAGGCTGTGGAGAGGCCTTTGGGGAGCTTCCCACCAACAGCTGGTAACAACTTTTGAGTCAAATATGTGAGACACCTTGGGAAGGGATCCACCTACCCTGGAAAGCAAGTCTGGGTGACAGCAGTCCCATCAGACATGTGACTGTCTCCTGTGAGAGACTCTACCGGAACTGTGCAGCCCGAGCTACCCCTAACCGCACAGAAACCGGAAGAGATGATAATGACTGTTGTCTGAGGAGTGACAACAGGAATTGGGAGTGACTGCGACTTTTTGCATAGACTTGGCTAGCCCATACACTCTGTGCCTCCTGTACTCCACCTGTTGGAATGCTCTAGAGCTTGGTCCTCATTTCTCCGGCTACACCTACTTCTTTGGCTTTAAATCCCATCCTATGGATAGTTTTTAATATAGAGGGCCACTTTGATGTTTCCCTAGAACAATATACATCCAAGTTCTTGGACATTCGGATGTTTAATAAACACCTCCGACGTAACGAGGTTGAAGCCAGTCACGGATCCAGTTGTTCTGACCAAAGCTCTGGGAAACTCCATGGGCTCCCCTCATTCTCTCAGCCTGACGCTGCTAACGGCGAGTTCCACTGACCCTGCCCTGGGGAACCTCTAGAACCTCCTTATTCCCGGTCATCTCCACCCGGCCCAGCCCCACTGGCTCGTTTCCTTGGCCTTTTTCCCTACATAGTCCAGTCCTCATATGCAAGTGGTGATTGAAAGATATGCTGAAAGTTTAAATTTAACAAGCTTATTGTAGTATTTAAAGACATAAGTATTTAAAGAATGACAAGTATATTTGAAGTGAGGGTGAAGATGTCAAAGGACAGTCATGGGAGTGTCTTTTACAATAATTTTTTAGCTTTAATTTTTAATACATTTAAATTTATTAGTATATGTTTGTAGTGCATAGTGATCAGGTTCCTTGTGGTAATTTTTAAAATTTAAACATCCACTGTAGTTTTTGATCATTCCTTGTTCAGTGAAAGTTTATGGCAATTTCTGCAAATAAAAACATGCTGTTTGTCCTCATGGACCTTATTTTTCAGACTTGGCACGATGTGACTCTAGTTCTCCAAAGGTGACGTGAACATGAGAGGTAAATATTTTGGGTTGATTCAGGACATCGAGGCAGCCACAAGAACACAGCTAACGACACTTGTGTAGGGGGACTTCCAGAAGTGCCTCAGAATATGGCAAGAACAATGGGGTGTGGCCTGGAGTTAGGGGGGATAGAGAGGAGGTGAATGGCAGTGTGTCTTTCACTGTAATAAAACTTAAAAACTAACTATGCGTCATATTTTTTGGTCCCACCTCGTACCGGCCTGAAGGAACTTCTTAAAGGACACGTTGGGTTTTCTCTCCTGCTAAAGCTCCACGGTCACCCACACTACGGAGTAAAATGCAGACTCTCTACATGGAGCAGCCACTGGCTCCCCTCCCACTATCAGGCACATTCCTTCCCCGATGGGAAGGCCCTGACACCCAAGACACTTGCTGCTCCTCGAGAATGCCTGGCATAGTCCTGCCTGGGACTGGAATGTTCCTCCTACAGAGACTCCCATCCCTGTCCCGCCTCGTCCCAGCCCTGCTGCAACTGTTAGCTCACCTTCACCTCACCTTGGTCTCCCATCGCCTGACAGGGTCTGTTTCCTCCAACAGAATACAAACTCTTTCACAGAATGCGCTGTCTTATTTCTTTGTTTTTATGGTGAAAAGTCTATCTAACATAAAACAGCATCTTGATCATTTTTAGCTGTGGAGTCGGCAGCATAGAGTGCACTCACAGTATTGTGCCTCTGTCACCCCGCTAGCTTCAGACTTTCTCTTCTTCCCATTAAGCACCACCTCCCACTTCCGCTCTCCAGCCTCCTGGCAAGTACCACTCCACTTCCTGTCCTTCGGATTTACCTGCTGTGGATCCCTTCCATATGGAAAATTATGGTGCTTTATCTTCTGTGCCTGGCTTACTTCACTTAGCATAACGTCCTCTAGCTTCATCCTAGCTGTAGCATAAGTCATGTCAGGATTCCCTTCTCTTTTTCTTTCCCTGGTGTTGAGGGTGGAACCCAGGGCCTGCTGCATGCTAGACAAGCCCTCTGCCACTGACTTACCTCCATTGTGAAATGCTGAATAATGTTCCATCATATGTGAATGCCGTGTTTTGTTTATCCACTTATGGATGACAGACACTTGGGTTGTTTCTGCTTCTTGATTACTGTGAAAAATGCTGCTATGTTAAAAGTGAGCACACAAATATTTACTTAAAACCTACTGCCAGTGATTTGAGTTATTGTGGTTGGCTGCTGTTCCTCAGTCATTATTTGGTTATTGTCCCCCACGGTATCATGTGTCCAAAGCTGAGGTTTTCAGGAATGATTGAGTCCCGAGGCTCTGACTCCTAGGGGATGAGTTCACTGAGACATTAGTGGCTGAGTGTGCTGTTGGACGGGCCTGCTGGGGGTGGTGTCACGGGAGGGCGTGTGGCTCTGAAGTGGACTTCTTCCCTTGGCTCTTTGTCTGTCTCTGCTCCCAGCTACCATACCTTCCCTCCGCCCCACCCTTCTGGTACCAGGGTTTAAGGTGCTGGAGTCTTCTTCTGGAGGTCCTAATCTTTTTGTCACAATCAAAGAATTGGTTAAGACAAGCACAAACAGTAGCAAAATTTTATTAAAGGTAGGAAAAGAAATAGGCTCTGCAGAGCCAGTTAAGGCTGAGAAAAGTAGGAAAAGAAGTACATCCTCTAGCAGAGGGCAGGCTATTCAGGCAAGAGTGGCCAAAAACTCAATATGGACTGTCATTTTTTATCATCTGCTCTTCAGGCTGATGTTAGGTCTAGGTCATCCTGTTGCAGAACACCAGAATCAGGAAAAAGATGGCACCCAGGGGTGTAGACCCAGTAAACAGCTTTATTTACACTGGTGGATCTCTCCCCAAAGAAGTCGGGCACAGAGTATTGGGGGCCGGCGGCTTTCCAGGGTCACAAGCAGAACGCACAGAAGCAGGAAAAGAGTATTTGGCTGTCTTTGATTGGTTGATTATTTAACATCTTTACATTGACGAGGCTTAATTCCATTGTGGTTTCCCTGGGAATACAGCAAGCAGAGTTTACACAAGGCAGAGCAGTGTGGATGTGTGTGTGGTGGGCAGTCAGAGCAAAGAGTTCTGGCATGACCTTCTGAGTCCATTTTGCTCCTTTGATGACAGATTACAGAAGCTGTCATGGCTACTAAGGTACATTTTACAAAGAGCACAGTTACCTAGTTAAGCCTTGATTGCTTACTAACACAGTTAACTCGTAATTGTCCAATTCAGTTATTTTCATTACCTAGAAATTCTCTCTCAATTCTATCGAAAACTCACTCAAGTTATGAGAAGTCCACATGTGGGGCTTTGGTTACTGTCCTGTGCAGTTATCTTGGGATTTTGTAATTAACATTTCTCCCTACTGACCCAGCGAGCTGTGTTACACCCTAACCTCCAGTCTCGAGTCTGCTGACAGCTCCGCCTGGGGAACAGCTGATCATGGACTGAAGCCTGTGAAACTGTGCACCAAAAATCGATCTTGCCTCTTCCAGGTGGCAAGTGTGCGACACTTCACCCAGCCGAGGCAAGTTGACCCATACGGTAGCATGCCCGGAAGTGCTAGATCCCTTGGGAGTTCTGTGTAATTGAGGAACCGCCATGCTGTCCTCTGTAGCAGCTGCCCCACCTGCATTCCCACAAACAGCACAAGGCTCCCAGTTTCTCCACAACCTCCTAGCACTCGCTATTTTGTTTTTATGTAGCCATGTCTGGGGGAGACACTTTGTTCCCCTCTGTGCACAGTTCTCCCACTACCCAGACGCACACTAGACGTCCTACAATTCGGTTAGGACATTGCCTTGGGTTAGCAGAGGCTGCATGTGTTTAAGGGCTCAAGGTCACACAGTTGCCCTCCATCACAGGGCTCCTCAGACTCCTGACCAATCGGTTACAAATCAGGGCTTTCCGTGGCCCCTCCTAGAATCATTTGCAGGGGTGGCTCACAGAGCTCCGGGAAATACATTACTTACATTTACTCATTTACTGTAAAGGATTTAACTCAGGGACAGCCAGATGGAACAAGTACAGAGGGGAAGGCACAGAGGAGCTCGGGCACCATACCCTCGTAACAACTCCACCTGTCCAACAGCGAAGACTCCCGTCAGATCTCCTGCTCAAAAGTCTGAAGTTAACTTAGAAGTTAGCTCCTAG
>PVIR01044883.1:0-10989 GCA_004026965.1 Petromus typicus
TAAGGTGAAAGGGGACAATGTTGAGATTGTAACAAAAAAGTAAGGAAACAAATTTTATGTATATGGGGGGGTGGTAGGGTGGGTGGGGCTATGGGAAAAAATGAGAATTAAGTTGTGTCTTATACTGGTACAAATCCCCATTATGGAGTGCAATCATGATGTGTATATTTAATGTACCAATAAAGATAAAAAAAAATAATGGACATTTTATTGATGAGTTTTGAGATTTTGACCATCATGTTTTGTGCTGATTGTATAAGAACTTCCAGTACAGTGTTATTTCCAAATTTAGGATTAAAGAGCAATTAAATTCTTTTACTCCTTGGATAACCCATAATTCATTTTAATGTAAATTGGAAAATTTAATGTTTTCTGGGATGAGTGCTATTTCCTGAGAAAAAAGACAACAGATTTGGCTCTTTTCCAAAAGTATTCAAGTTTTTAGAATTAACTTCTCTGTTTTGTATACAAAGTTATAGACATTTCTCTTTTTTTTCCTTTGGGAGAAGGAAGAGATATAAATGAATAGTTCAGTGTCATATATGTGCTGGGCTTCTCTTTTTAGTTTTTTTTTAATATTAATGTCTTCTGAATATCTCTGAGATGGTGTTTTCAAAGGTGAGATTCTGTTAAATAATGAGGAATTTGACTAATATCTCCATATATTCTAGCAACATTCAACTACAACTCAATCAGGTGAACTGTTTTCAGGTTTCAAACAGGTGAGGGTAATGCCAGGGATTTGGCTCAGTGGTTCTGGTGCCTGTCTTGCAAGTACAAGGACCCAGGTTCGATCCCCAGTAACCACATACCATACTGGGCATGGAGACTCACCCCAGCAGCAATCAGTACCATGTACCACAGTGCCAGGCGTGGTGGCTCATGCCTGTAATCCCAGCACTCAGGAGGCAGAGGCAGGAGGATTGCTGTGATGGGAGTTTGAGGCTGATCTCAGGGCCAGCCTGAACCACAAAGCAAGACCCTGTCTCAAAAAAACAAAACAAAACAAAAAACAAACAAACAAACAGAAACAGGTGAGGGTAACAAAGGACCTTGCCAAAACACCCCAGAACTCATGCTAATGAATTCTGCATGGAAATTGGTTATAGTAGTTCTCTGCTGAATTGATTTGCATAAGTAATTTTAGGATAAAGTTGCATTTTTGACATGAGTTACTTTCAGAAGAATAAAAACAATAGAAGAAGAAGAACATGAGACAATAGAGGACAGCTTTTACTCCTTTGCAAGAACCTTCAGAGAGGACGAGGCTATGAACTTCAGGGAGATATCAGGAGGGAGAAACACACATGTGGTTAGAGGTGGCTTTCTGTAACAACAGTATATAAGGTTAGAACCTGTGCTGTCCAGCAAGGGAATCAGTGCAATACCTGATGAAGAAGATCCATTTTTTTTCTCCTTAATGTACCTTTTACATTTCTCTACCTTTCTGTTATCATCAAGACTTTCATGATTTTTTTTTTTTAATGAGGATGCTCACACATGCTACAGAAAGTGTTACTGGATATTGTAGAATATATCATCCAGGCTAGCCTTGAACTCAGTAGGCAGCCCAGGCTGGCCTTGAACTTGTAGTGATCCTCTTGTTGTAGCCTTTCAAATCCTGCAATTATAGGCATGGACTTATTTCATGATCTTTTTCAGAGAGTAATAGCCAAGTCTGAGATTTTTCTTTGGACAACTACTAGAAGGGGTTATGTTGTCCTTCAAGATAAAACAGTATGGGAGACAGGCAGTATCTTTTAGTGAGCCTCCACATGAGACTCAAAGACTGTCAGAGAAGAAAGGAAAATATGTCTATCAAGCTGTGTAAATGTATGGTACAGACATGTATTGAGGTTTCTAAAAGATAGAAAGAGGGGGAGAATTTCACCTCATCTGCCAAATATCAGAGACAGTTTGGGTAAGGAAGGATTATTACTAAATGCTGGACAAGTTTTACATAATAATGGTACATTTATTAAGCATCAACTAACTGTACACCAGCTCTATGTTTATGTATGTAATGACCTTGTCAAGGTCATTGCTATTACAAGCATTGCTATTACAGTTTATTATGTTACACTTTTTTAGAAATAATCATATGGTGGTCTGGTATAAGGATTTATGCCAAAAATAATTATTAGTGAGACAGAGCTACATGGAGAACAATAAATAAGCATGCTGTGACTAATTGATTGAAAGATTTAGTTTGAAACAGATGAGACCAAAGTGTACCTCATAGGGTGTCAGGCTTCAGGACATCCTGACAGTGCTGCTAGACACAAAGCCAAGTGATTAACCAGCCTAATAAATGAGATTAATGTGGCCAGTCAACCTGGATAATATGGGGAAATGTTTTCATTTTCCTTGGCAGTTAGCACTTTTATCTGTAATAATTTTTAATAACTCAAACAATTGAATTAGCTCTTGAACTCTGCTTTTGTGAAACAATTTTCCTGACTTTGTCTCCCTAATTTAAGGATTTCCTTCCTGAAGGTTTTCTGACATATGCCGATTTTTGTTCATGATGCTCCAAATACTGTTTGTATGACTGAGCTTTTTATCCCCATAAAATATGTAGTGTTTCACTTATCTGATGTCTTGTCCTTCCTCAGCTGATTAGTATAAGTAAGTTTGATAATAACCACTCAGGCATTGACCTTGATTTTCCTTTGTAAATACAACTTTATCTTTTCCATAAAATTTTCATTTACTTTGTCTATACATTTATCTTAATTAGCTTTCACTTCCTTTGGTTTAGTATATCTGTATCAGTGTTTGCTCTGACTGGGCCAAGTGGTGGGCAGCAGGGCTATTTTAAGCATGTATGAATCAGATCATTGCAGCCCCAGGAAATTTCTTTTTCTCCTCCTGGAAAACCCAAGGACCATGGGAGGACAAATAAAATTATTCCAATAGGACTGATACCTCCCCAACAGAAGCCAGGTTTAGAGTTGTTCCTTAAGTTCATTTGAGTGGTCATCAACCAAACAATTTTTTAGCTTTTATACTTTTGTGTAAAGATGCTCAAGTCAAATACTTAGATAACAGTAAATGAAAACAGCAGTTTCAGGGAATACTTTTGATTATGTGAGCACTATTACTTATCATACATGTATTAGGAAATAGATTTATGACAATTCAATCATGTGAAAATTTAAGAAAAAAAAGAGAGAGAGAACTGTTCCTCTAGCTAGGAAAACGTATTACGCTGGTGAAAAATAACCCAAAACCTAATAGTATTTGACTTTCCTCTTTCTCTTGATTTTGTGGAACCGGAAGAGTAATATTAAGAAAAGATAGAAACACGGTTTTTTCTCTATGGTCAGAAAGTTCTTGTGGAAAAAATTTTCACTTGAATGGAAAGAAAATGTAGTTTATAGAGTAAAGTCATTCCTGATGGTGAGACACAAATATATTCAGACAGGTACATTTATAATACAGTTTCTTAATCCATATAATTTTTGCTCAGTTCCTATTTTGTTTTCTGTGCAACCTTGTGATTTGTTGACCCATGTCTACTTTTGTATTTTATAAGATTCTCGTAGAATCGCTGTGTGGTTTAATACTATAAATTGTGATTTTGTAACTTTCACAAATCTTTTCTTTCTTACAAAATGAAACTACAGTCCAGTACATCCAACTTGCTCCTACTGTTTGTTAAAAGTTTATATAAGTAATAGACAAAAACCAAGATTGTATGTAATACGTTTTATATAATAATATAAATATTTAGTAAAAATCTTTTTTAAAAGTGCAAACTAAAGCCCCAGTATTTCCTCTAATGTAAAGCTATAGCCAGATTATAAAGTTTCAGAAAACATTAAAAAAGAATTTACCCAGTCTCTTTACTGCACTAATGTAGGAAATGAAGCTCCGAGATTTTTAAGTACTTGCCCTGAGCTGTTGGATTACATTATCAGCTGCTGGGTGTTTGCCTTCCCTGAGGCCTAACTGTAGAAACCAGGGGAGACTAAGATAGAATTTACTATATCTTAAACCTAAACCTCTTCTTCTCAGTTCAAAAGAGCTGCATTTTGTTAAAGTGCCAAATAGGGAGAAGGATCAAGACTTCTCCATTTCCCCCAGTTACTTGTTGCCTCTCCCAGCTCCAGCCAAATCCAGATGTATGAGATAAACCCATGTTGCATTCTCACTTTCATCTTTAAATTACCTCTGTACTGAGCCCCAGGGTCATGGAAATGACAGGCTGTCTTATCATTCATTTTCCCACCTCATACTTACACTGTCCTCTCTTCCATTTGACCAGTGGGCTTTGAGAGTTGACAGTACACATTATCCCTAGAAGACTGACCTGACTCCTCCAGAATTAGCAGTTAATGTGCTAAGCAAAGAAAAGACACTGCAAAACTTTCTCACAAGACTATGGCCTTGTTGGCAGTGTCACAGCCTCCCTCGGAAAGCTTGTTTTAAATATCCAGGGAATATGTCCCATCACTTCTCACACTACGTAATCATTCTAATGAAGCCTGGGTGAGATGAATACATTAGGTGAAGATCAGACAGAATATACAAATGAAAGTGTATCAATAATTTTAGAAACAGAATTTGGGTTACATTGTTTTCACAAGTCAACTAATAATACAGAATGAAATCCCTAAGGAAAGGTTCATATCAAATGCCATATTGTTCATAGTTACTAACTCATGACAAAAATTGCATAGAATCTCTAAGTCTGTAAGGCAAAAGTTACAATATTCTCAGAGGATACATTTGAACTTGATTTATACGGCAAATGGAATTAAGATTATGAGACATCTGAAAAGCTGAAATTTTAAGTATGTGGAGCATCTGGGGAGACTGAGGGTCAGTTTCCTATCTCATAAGTATACAAAACTTGGGGAGTTAGCTAAAACCTCCTAAACAGATCGGCCATCCAGGGTGGACTTGAGTGGTGACTCTCTGATTTTGTGAACCTCCCCTTTTTATGACACTTACAGTGAGGACCAATTTCGGGAGAACGTACACTTAAAATTTAAGAATCAAAGATTAAAGAAAAAGCCATATTCATTATCACACTTGCCTGACGTTTCCAGCAACTGCAACTCAGCAAAACAAAGTTAAATCTACTTTTTGTATATATGGTTTAATTTTCCTATACTATTTATTCCTCACTATAAAATGAAAAATGTATTTATTCAGTATATAATACTACCCCAGTCTGTATCTAAATACAAAAGAATTTTCAGAATAAGAAAAGGATTACTCGTCAAAACCTCTCAGCCTGTATGGGGCTTATCTTTTATTGGGAAGATCCTTTCTTCCCCTCAGGAGGTCATCTTCTATAACTGCCTTTTGAATAGCTCTGTTGCTGTTAAGAAATTTGGGTTGTTTTGTTTTTAAAATCGTTCATGACAAGATGCTTTTACTGTGCGTTTTTTCATGTAAATTTCATTTATGTCCTTGTTCCAGTATTTCTAGGAGGAAGGAAGTTAAAACTTTGGATATGATGGAGCTGGGGACCTAGCCTAGTCATTCCAGCACCTGCCTTGCAAGTGCAAGGGCCTGGGCCCGGGTAGCCATATACTGATTGCTGGTGGCAACCCATTCCCACCAGCAAGCAATACCACACACTGCAGTGCCGGACGTGATATCTCATGCTTGTAATCCCAGGACTTGGGAGGAAGAGGCAGGAGGATTGCTATGAGTTCAAGGCTGAGTTCAGAGCCAGTCTGAACTACAAAAGTGAGACCCTGTCTCAAAAAAAACAAAAACAAAAACAAAAACAAAAAAACCCTTTGGATATGATCAAAGTATAATGAATGCATAGACTTTACTTACATGTACTTTGGTTGAAACCTTTCCCACTTTGTTCTGGTTCTAGGCTTCAGTGTAGGAAACAAAAGGAGAAAGTTAATAATTTGTAGTGTATTACATCTGTTTCTGTTTATTTTTAATACTGTAGAAAGACTGGCTATACCCATAATGCTATGTGGGAAAGAACTCATATCCTAATATAAATTTTATATATAAAATGATATTGACAACTGATAATAGAAAGTAATCATTTAGCTCTGAATCTTCCCTTGATAAAAATGAAAATAAACAGAGCAGTTTCAGTTTTTAAAGTGAGATAATTACAGATCATCAATCACTGGTTTAATGATGTTTAGTGAATCCATAATGTGTTTATACATGGGGATTTAAATTGTAATCTGTTAAACTTTGTATCAGAGTTATTTTGTGCCATTGTTCATTTGATGTGATTCAATTTTATAAAAGTGATGATGTAGTATTTTTTAAAAACTTACCTGACCAAAAAGCAATGGTGATAGTTTAGATTTAAAATGTCTCCTCAAAGCCTCGTGCATTTGACAGGTGATTAGATGCTCACTCCTCAGTGGGGGAGCTGCTGGTGGTGTGTTAGGGAGAGGCAGAGGGGAGAGACCAGCTGGACAGACACTGTGTGAGCAAAGAGACCGCTTACTCACAAACACACGCACAGGTGGGCAGGTCTGCAAACAGGGAACTCAGCAAAGGGCAAGCAGAGAACAAAGAACTTAAGGAGAAAGGGGAAAGTTGCTGCTTTAAAGCACTTGGGAAGTGGATAGGACAGTCACTGTTCTTAAGATGCCAGTGACTTGTCTTTGTTCTTCTTTGAGGATGTTTGTACTTCTGCCATGGAGGGTTAATGGAGCCTGAGACACACTGAGGAGGTGCTGTATTCCTGACCACAGGGTTATCTGCCCTTTGGGTGTGGCATCCTCATCTCTTTGTTGTTATAAATGAAAAGAGGGGAGTAGGAAAGGTGACCATTGTTTCTCATGTGTGCTTTGGGACATAGGTGAGGCAGATACCTTAATCTGGAGACAGATCTTGGGGGATGGGATAGCACAGGGGATGGTCAGAACTAGCATTTGTCCCATTAACTGATTGGAGATAGCCTCAATCTGATTTCATAAGAATTGTGAAGAGACCATAAAAAGGCACCCCCTAATGACCAAGAGAAGGAGAAAAAGGAGAAAGGCAAGCGGTCTAGTTAGTTGAAGGAGCCACGACCCTCAATTCCAATATTGGTCTGAGGTTTAGCCCAGGCAGAAAGGTGTGGCTGCATAAAGCTTAAATGGACTTTATCCCATAAATTCTCAGGAAGTGGCTCTGTCTTTTAGAAAAGAGAAACCCACAGTCCAGCTGGCCAACCACCAGGGTTCTGAGACTATGCAGAGATCCTAGGACATGCAGGGATTTTAGAGCTCTGCTACAGTCCAGGGGCACTTGGAGCTGTGAGGGCAGCACAGAGATCCTGGAATGTGTGGGGCTTGGGTTACACTGGCCACTGGGGATGCACAAGTTTCCCAGGGATGTGGGGCACCCCAAGGGACACACAATGTGACAAGCACAATGGAGGCTGCAGGAGTGTGGGGTTCAGCTCTAAGGTACTCAGTTAACCCTGAGCTCAGCACAGAGGGGTAGTAAGTGGGCTCTGCCCAGACTGTGACATTGTTTCCGAGCAGGGAGGGAAGTAAAGAAGAAAGTGGGAGAGCTGTGTGCACTAGGGCCAGGCTGGCGGTCGGGAATGGTGGGATGGACAGGAGGAGGACCTGGTGTAAAGGGTGGGGGATTAGGACCATGCTGTGATCTGGACTGGGTATGAGGTGGGATGGTAGAGACCTGTGGAACATGTACCCTCATGCTGGAGATTGCAGAGAGCTTCCCAGGGCATGTGGAGGGTTTCCCAAGGCTTGACACACTTGCCTAGTAGTACCCAGGGTAATGGTGCCACCCAGCACCTGTGGCCTGAGCCTATATTGGGGTCTTAGGTCAGGGGTGGACTAGCTGGATTACAGAGCCAGGCAGCATCACAACAGCTGCAGTATAGAGGCTGGGACGGTACATTTCACGGGCCCACATTGTCTTAGTCATGGATGAACTTGGGCTTATTGATGGATGGCCAATTGTGGGCGTAGCCTCTCCGGTGGCCCCATGTGTAGGCTCAGTCTGGAGGAACCAAGTATGCTGGGTGTGGGCACCCAAGGCCAGGACTGTGCAGCCTCAGACCCTGGTCCAGGTCTGGAGCATGGGCAGGGTGGTTGGTGCTCAGCAGCTTATGGCTGGGCCCTTTGCCATGTGTGCCTCAAGAGGAACTGTGGTGGGGGGAGGGAGCCAAGCAAGGACAGTGGAAGGGACTCTTACCCAGTTTGAAGCAGTCCAAGAGAAATGTCATGTGCAATCTGAGCAGACCATCTCATGAGGACAAAAGGCTTGAGAGGGGGCCTGAATTCCTTCCAGGGAGGGGCTCCCTATCCTGGCTTTTCAGCATTAAATGTGTTAGAGAGACAGGGGGAAGGTAGAGAGATATAGAGAAGAGAGAACCCTTGAGCAGATATTATGTGAGCAAAGAGGCTTTCATTTACTTGTGTGGGCATAGCCGAGTCTGGAAAAGGAGAACTCAGACAGGAGCAGTCAGAGAACAAAGAATTTAAAGGAAAGAGGAGAGATTATCTTCTAAGGAAATGAGGTGGGGAGGGGTAGATAGGGTGAGATCACTCTGCTTGGGATATCCAGTGTCTTGTCTTTATTCCTGGGAGATTTTTGTACATCTACTGCTGAGGCTGGAAGGGCCTCGGCAGCACAATGTGATGAAGATGGCATTCTTGCTGCAAGGTGGGTGTGACTGTTGGGTTCACAGTGGATTTGTTGTTGGGAGGAGAGATCTGGTTACTGGAGGATTCCTAGACAGGTTTTCTCAGAAGGAAGCATCACCCACCACCAGAGTGTGAACAGGTTTCCCTCACCAGGGAAACTGCCATGCTGTTTCTACATTTGAGCCTCGCTACTACCATGGACTGAAACCTCTCCAAAGATGAGCCAAACTGAGCTTCTCTGTGGGTTTGGATATTGTGCCTCAGAGAAGAGAAAGACACTAAGACAGTAACATAATAAGGATGATCTGAAAGCTATTGGAGAATAAGAAATACACCTGCACGAACATACTTGACCTTACTGCCATAAAGAGTTCTGATGACAGGGCCAGCTTTTCTTAAGAGATTTTAGATTTAAAATGTGTAGGTGATACTAAAACCTGAGCCCAAATACAGATTCATTCAACCAGTCCTTATGGAATACTTACATATGCCAGTGTTTTTTTTTTGTTTTGACCACTGGAGGTACAGCTGGAGAATAAAAGCAATGAATCAGCCTCAAGATGAGAGTTTGTGGGGCTGAGGATGTAGCTCAGTGATTTCGGTGCCTATTTGTAATCGCAAGAGTATGGGTTCAATCCCTGGCAACCACACTCAACAATGGTAGGCATGGTGAATCACGAGCACCAGCAATCAGTACCACACACCACAGTGCTGGGCGTGGGGGCTCATGCCTGTAATCCCAGAACTAGGGAGGCAGAGGCAGAAGGATTGCTGTGGGTTCAAGGGGTACATAGTGAGCTCAGGGCCAGCCTGAATTACAAAGCAAGGCAGTGTCTCAGAAAAAAAAGAAAAACAGAAGAGAGAGTTTGTTTCCAGACATCTGTATCAAAACTGTCACTGGGTCTAGGAAAGAAGGAAGAATCACAAATGACATTTCACCCTTTGACTTCAGAGCCTGGACATAGACATAGAATTATTTCTCCCGAATGGACAGCATTTATTTTTTTAACTTTTAAAATGTAAATAAAACACAGATATAAAAAAACATACAAAAAATATATCTTCATGAATTATAAGACCAATTGTATCTAGAAACCAATCTGTGCCCAGGAGTATCACATGTATTGTCTCATTAAAGTAACCACTTTCTTTACTTTTCATCACCACCTTTTTGCATTTCTTTATAATTTTATCATCTTAATATTCTTGTACCACGACACAGCCTTGAAAATAATCTCAGTCATTCATAAATACCTCTGCATAATTTTGTTCACTTTTAGTTTTTTAAAAAAGATTATTTCAGCAAGTTTTGGATGTATATTGTACTATTATAGTGTTTCTCTTTTCCCTTACTTTTCATTAAAATTTATTCATTGAAGAACTGTGTCAATTTGACCTTTGATTTTGATTATTGTCCTGTTCTTTCTATATCCCACAATTTAGCAAATAAAGCAGAGATTTGATTAAACTCAGACTCAGGCCCTCTGGCAATTGTGCAAGCGGTACTGTGTTCTTTTGTTAGGAGGAAGATGTTGTTGATGTGTTCTTTTCAGGGTATTAGCCACTCTGAATGCTATGACTAGATTCACTAATTAAAGTTATAAAATACTGATAGTCTACTTTTGTGATTTATTTTTCATTTATGGGCTGCAATGATTCCAAAAAAGAGGCACTTCTTCAACTACTATTTTGATATCTACTAATATACGTAAGGCAGGATAAACATTTTTCCTTTTATCTCCCTCTGCTCACACTAATAAATGTGTCCAAATCACCTTCTTAATGTACACAGTTTTTTGTTTTTGCAGTATAAGAGTATAGATTTAAACGTGCTTGAGAAGTTTCAATTCATTGCTGTCATTAGCCTTATTCGAGTTAGAATTGTCACATACTTGGCCCATGGGTACTTCCCTCGTGTGCTTGGCTGTGGATGTATCAGCTGGAAAGAGGAGGATTGCTCAACATGCGTGCTGCTCCAGCAGGCTGGCTCAGACTCCCTCACAGTGGCTGGAGGGAAGCAGAAATAGTTATAAAGCCTCATCAGGCAGCTATCACGTTCATTAAGTCTTTGCTAGGGTTTGATTTGCTTTGTCTCCTTAAGCAGAGTAAGTCGCCTCTGTAGGCCCTGGCCCACCAGGTGACAAGACTACCTCAGAGCAGGGTGTGGAAGCAAGGGCTACTGCGCTATTTTTGTCAGTTACCACATAATCTAAGATTCTTTCTCTAATATATCGCTCCTTTAGCACAAATTCCTAAAGTATCCTTTGTCTTTTCTCTACATTGCATTAGATGCTATTTATTTGAAGCCAATAGGTTCTGGTATACAGAGAATATATAATTGTAAATCCATTTTTTTTAATTTTAGAGTTTTGTTTAATTATAA
>PVIR01044884.1:0-11131 GCA_004026965.1 Petromus typicus
AAATCAAAATCTCTTAGATAATTAAATATGAGATATGAAACTACTAAAAGTAAACATAAAGGAAATGCTTTAGAACACTGGAATGGGTAAGGGTTTTTTCACTGAAAGATCTCAAAGACATAGAAAATAAAAACAAAGCTAAACCGATGGAATTTCATCAAGCTAAAATACTCCTGAATAGAAAAAATACCCATACAAACTATGTATCAGACAAAAGACTGATGTCCAAAATATATAATGAACTCAGAAAACTGAATCACAAACCAAACAAAACAATTTTTGGTTGTTTTTTGAGGCAGAGCATTGTTCAGGCTGGCCTTGGACTTGTGATGATCCCCCTGCCTCAGCCTCTTATATACTGGAATTACAAAAATGTGTTATCATTCTAGCTCAAATAACCCAATTTAAAAATGGGACATAGACATAAATATACATTTCTCAAAAGAGATATACAACTGGTTGTGGTAGCTCATGCTTGTAATCCCACCACTTGAGAGGCAGAGGCAGGAGGATTGCCATGAGTTTGAGGCTAGCCTGGGCTAGATAGCAAGTTCAAGGCCAGCCTGAACTGCAAACCAAGACCCTGTCTCAAAAAACTAAATAAATTAATATAAAAATTAAAATTAAGATTACATAAAAAACACATATAAATGTCCAAGTATATTCTAAAATGCTGAATATCACTAATTATAAGCAAATGCAAAGCAATAGAGACCATATTGTTAAGAGAAATAAATCAGATACATGAGCTTAAATCTTGCAATTTCTTTTACATGCTAAACACAAAGTACAACTAAATTATAGAGCAAAGCAAAAGAAAGATAATAGGAAACAGGAAAATGGATCTTTTGCAAATGGGAAAAGGACCAAAAGACAGAGGGAGGGATGGAAGGGAAGTAATATGAATTAAGATATGTTATGTGCATATACTAACTCTTCATGATGAACACACTGCAAACATGCTCTCATTAAAATAATTTCTTGAAAGTCATTATTTGTTCTTCATGGGTAAATTTAAGATATAAGTTTAATTTTATTAATTAAAATTAACATTAAAGGGCCGGGGATTTAGCTCAGTGGTTCCAGGGTCTGCACTGCAAGTGCAAGGGCCCGGGTTCCACCCCCAGTAACCACATACAACAATGCTGGGTGTGGGGACTCACCCCAGCAGCAATCAGAACCTCATACCACAGTGCCAGGCATGGTGGCTCATGCCTGAAATCCCAGCTCTTGGGAGGCAGAGGCAAGAGGGCTGCTGTGAGTTCAAGGCTGAGCTCAGGGCCAGCCTGCACTACAAAGTGAAGCTCTATCTCAAAAAAAAAAAAAAAAAGAAGAAGAAGAACAGTGTATTTTTCAAATAAAATCACAACGAGATATTATCTCTTCTAGTAACAATGGGTATTATTTTTGAAGAAACAAAGGATAACAAGCTCTAGCAAGAATATGAAGAAAAGTGAACACAGGGGAGTTCTGTTCGAAAAACAAGTTAGTATACATATTATGGACAGCACAAGATTTGTCAAAAACAATAGAGGACCCCGCAATCCTTGAACTGGCTATGTATCCCAGGAAAATAAAGTCAGCATGTCAAAGAGACATTGGCACTCCCATGTTTACCGGAGCACAATTCACTAGCTAAAAAACAGAATTAAACTAAATCTCTAGCAACTGAAAAATGAATCTTAAAAATGTAGTACATGTACATAGTGAACTATTATTCACTCAAAGAGGAAACTGAATTCTGTCCTTTGTCATGTCATGAGCAGAGGTGGAGATCCCATGTTAAATGAAATAAGCCATGCACAGAAAGACAGACATCACGTGGTACCACTCATATGTGGAATCCAAAAAAAGTTGAACTCATAGTAGTTAGGAGTAGACTGGAGGTTATCAGAGGCTAGGGGGAGTAGGCAGCTGGCCAGGATGAAGAAAGGTTGGTCAATGGTTACTAACTACAGTTAGGAGTAAGAATATCTCCTTTAACACTGCCCAGCAGGATAACCATGGATGAAAATTATGCACTTATAATTCAGCAAGATAGAAGAAAGTATTTTGAATATTTTCAGCATGAAGGAGAAGCAGATGATTGAAAATATGTTTAACCTGATTTAAACATCACATAATGTATACCTATACCAAAACATCATGATACCCCATAAGTAAGTACAATGTTTAACGTTTATGTATTAGTGAAAATTAAATAAATTATAGGAGTTGCAATCTGGCTGGTGAGGAGTAGCTTACTGACTGTTGGTTTCACTGTGTACAGTTTCAAGCAATCTTAAGCTTTCCAATTCTCCACTGATGCTAGTCATTTACTACTCACATTAATTCATAATTTTGTTGTTTTTCTAGGTCTTTAAAATATTTGAAAGGTTGTAATCCCACCTTAGAAATTAATCAGGTAGATTAGGTCCTACTTGTCAACCCAACCATACTGCCAGTTACTTAAGCTATCAGTCAGGGAGGAGGGTGGAGAAGGATCATACATCTGAAAAGGAGAAGCAAGATATTAATGGATCGACGAACACTGGCTGAGATGATAAATTAGCTACTTCTTTAACCACCTCTGTTTGTCTCCTCCAGGAGCTCAGACTGTGAGCGGCTGATCTGAGGATCCTTTTTATATTAGTTTTATCCTCTATGAAGCTAATGACTAACCCTCAGGATCCTGAGTTTAAAAGGACACAACCTGTCTAAAGGCATGAAAAATTAAATCTTCAGAAAGACTGAATTTTGGTCTGGACTCTCTGTAGTATGACTTTCTACATTCATGTTAGGAACAAATGATCCTCACGGTAAAGTACATCTATCATACAGGGATATAAATATTCAAAAAGGGTAAATATTCAACAAAGTACAGCCAGCAACAGACATTAGCAAAAAAAAAAAAAAAAAAAAAAGAGTCTCCAGTGCAAAGGAATTTACTTGAAGAAAAATATAACCTTAGGATAGTTTCAGAATGTAGCTATCCTGAATATAACACAAGTAAAAGAAAAGGAGCTCTCCAAGTCTCTCCATGGTATGGTCAGTTAGACTAAAACATAAGCGATTTATAAAAGGAAGTAATCCTTTCAAACATGTTGTTTAAAATGCATGCATGGGCCAGGGAGTTAGCTCAGTGGTTCCAGCAACTGTCTTGCAAGCACAAGGGCTCAGGTTCAATTCCCTGGCAACCACATACCATACTGGGCATGGAGATTCATGCCCAGCCACAACCAGTACCACATACCATGGTGCCAGGCATGGTGGCTCACGCCTGTAAAACCGGCATTTGGGAGGCAGAGGCAGGAGGATTGCTGTGATGTGAGTTTGAGGCTGAGCTCAGGGCCAGCCTGACCTACAAAGCGAGACCCTGTATCAAAAAAAAAAAAATGCATGCAAAGGGCCAGTGCTGGGAATTACTTTTTAATTTCTAAGGGCATAAAGAATGATATTGTGATCCTGTAAGGTCTTGAGGACAGACCAAAGAGTTTGAATTCTCATCCAAATATACCACAAAATGCTTGCACCTGACTATACTTCAAAACCTACCTCTGAACCATTATGCATGGTGCCTTAAGTCTTCCCTTCTACAAATGAAGTATCTCTGCCTTATTCAATGGTTCTTCAAATAAAGAACTCCTGATCTCTTTGTCCTGCCCTACATAAGAGGCCCTTTGGTTGGGCATCTGCCTTCAAACTGTATTACTTATCAATAGTCATAGTCCTCTAGATGTGGCCCAAACGTCACAGTCTTTTCAAATTATTCTTTTTCATTACACAGACACACCATTCTTAATAGGATGTTAGGATCCATTCTTTAAGGATACATGAATGTTTGCTTCCAGCTGTGTATAAAATATCATATAGGTAATATCAAGGAAGACAGTGGAAGGTTGTGGATCAGCCTGTAAGCACCTGAACAAGGAATTCTGTGTTTCAGTACCAGTTATATGCTTAACAGCAATGTGGCTTTGGTAAGGCACCTAGCCTGTCCAAATCTCCATGTTCCCTCTATGTAAGAGGGGTGATAATATTCTGTCAATTTAATATGAGGATGGAATTAGGCATTCAAAGTACAGAACGTGACACAGCTCTAAAAACTTTTTTAAAATGGTAAATCTTAGCAATCATTGCTTTTATGCAGAAAAAAGAAACCTAAATTTGGCAGTTTAGAATAAGACACAAGGAAGCTCAACTCTCCATACAATAATCACACAAAAATAAGAAGCTCGCCTGACTCCAATGAGCACACCATAAATGGGGACCTACCCATCACAAACTAGACACTGTGACATAGGCTGTCATACTGCTTATCTCCGTGACTTGCCAGCTGTGAGTCCTTAGACAAGTTATTAGAGCTCTCTAAGCTTAACTTGCCTCATGGTAAGTGGAAATGTCAGAATCCCTTTCTCAATGAGCATTGTATGAAGGACATGAAATAATGTATAACACACACTGATCACATTTTCCAGGAATAATGAAGTCTTTTGAGTAGGGATCAGAAAAGCCATCCTCTATTCAATCCATATGCATTTGCTAAGCACCTATGGTGTATCAGGCATGATCTGAGTAGCCCACGTAAAGCAGTGAAAACACTCCTTGCCCTCACACTACTGACACTCTGGTGAAAGAAGATTGACAGCAAATAAAGGGGTGATATGAAGTACTAAAAAGAAATGTAAAACATGACAAAGGTATAGAAATTGTGAGGTGGGGTGGAAGTTGATAAAGGATGATTACAAAAGAGACCTTGGATTACCAAGGAAGATATACAGGCAAGAGTATTGTATCCTGTCTTATTTGCAAGTCAAAAGTGGAGAAATAAATTATTCTATCAGTACACCTTGGTTTGGGCTAATTCTGACTCTTTTAAAGATAGGTTCATTTCAGTACAGCTTGTTAACAGTCAAATGATCATTTCCATTTAGCAACATTCTAATGAATAAAACATGGCCAGGAGGGGGAGCAGAACGCGTTCCACTGGAAGTGAACACGCTGCACATCAGAAGCAAAAGGCTCCAACCCTGAGCTGCCACTATGATGAGAAGTAAATATTGTTGTGTGTCCCCAGGTACTCAAGGAAAAAAAAAAAAAAGATGATGCCATAAGTGAAAAATATACACTTGATCTACTTGTTGACCTCAGAAGTAATCATGCTTTTTGTCAAATCAGCCAAAAATAAATTGAGATGAAAAAATGAACTCTGCTGGAACATCTTAAATTAGGAGCTTTTCATATCGAGGCCTTTCATGCCTCTGGCACTGGAAAGACAGGAAAGTGGAGTGAATCTCATTTCTTTTCTTAAGCTACACATTCAGTTTATAAGAGTCTTCTGAGTTACCTATGACAGTAGCATTCAAATCAGTCCAGCAAGCAGTTAATCTCCCTCTACAGGCTAAGTATATTTTAATCTGAAATATATGGAACCAGAAATGTTTAAGTTTTTTTAATACTTACATATTCATAATGAGATATATTGGAGATGAAAGTCAAATCTTAACAAGAAATTCATTTATACTTCATATACAAGTTATATACGTGGTCCTAAGGTAAGCTTACATGGAATTTTTTATATAAGATGGCATTTTGACTCCTATCCATTACAAGAGGTAAAGGAATGGAATTTTCCTTTACCTTTAATATTTATGCTCAGAAAAATTCATACTTCAAAGTATTTCAGACTTCACATTAAGCATCTTCAACCTGCAGATCCAAGAATGTAAAGACAGGATATGACCAACATCCTAAATAAACTCACAGGTAAGTCCAGAAGACAACTATATAGAAAAACACATGTAACAAAGATGAATAGGTAAAATAATGAAAGGCTACTTAAATTACAGGAAGAAACAAATAGACAAGGACATAGAGGAATGGTTCCTATAAGTGACAACCAAACTGGGTATCAAAAAATGCCAGGGGGGAAGAGTGATTAAAAAAATCATGCTAAATAAGGGCTACCTCAAAACAGCAAAAATATATATATTCTAAAAAGAAAGTATGGGAAATTAAGAATGACCTGTAAGTAAAGTTTCAGATGTCAGGGACACGAAGCAGAAATACACTACCACAGGAGAAGATGCTCAAAGGGCAGGTGGGCATCAAATTTTAAAGATTTTGGCTGCACTGTATATTTTCATACATTTGAACAGAGAACTAATTGGGAATGGATTTGAAAACAGCCATTGAAGAAATTCCGCAACCTAATTGTGTTCCTCATAGTCATTCTGATAGTCATTTCCAATTTTAATAACCTATTACTTGTGACCTAAGATCTGCCCTTATCCTCTCCCCTCTAGAGTGACACCTTAATGTATGAAATTGAATTTATGACTGGTGAAGGGTAACAGATTAATAGCACTATAAATTAATCTATTCGTCCATATACTAAGAGTAAAAAACCTAGAAAGAGGCAGTTTTATCTAACACCATCTATTAATATGGCTTAAAATTCAAGCCCAGGGAGATGAGATAAAAATTTATAACCCACAACCAAAGAGCAGGGGACATGCAATGAGTGCAATGCCTGGTTTCCAGAACCCTCTCAAATACCACCTGTAATTTCTCTCCTTTAAAAAAAAATCATGTTGGGGCCGGGGAGTTAGCTCAGTGGTTCCGGCGCCTGTCTCGCAAGCGCTAGGGCCCGGGTTCGATTCCCCGGTAACCACATAACAATACTGGGTGTGGAGACCCACACCCAGCAGCAACCAGTACCACATACCACAGTGCCGGGCGTGGTGGCTCATGCCTGTAATCCCAGCACTCAGGAGGCAGAGGCAGGAGGATTGCTGTGATGTGAGTTTGAGGCTGAGCTGAGGGCCAGCCTGAACCACAAAGTGAGACCCTGTCTTCAAAAACCTAAAAAAAAAAAAAAATCATGTTACTTTTACACTGAATCAAATGTTAGTTTCATCATTGCATTGACATATAAGAAAGACATTAAAATAATATTTATTCTAAACTGTAGTTAATACCTAATAAGATAGTGATGGCAATAGTCAATAACAAAGGGGCATGGAATTCATTAATCATTTCTTCTGCACATTTTGGAAAGAAAGGAAAAATGGCCATTAAGTAATCTTTTACTGGCCATAATTATTTCAGGATAATCAAATATATAGCCATACACCACCATCTTTCAGAGAACAAACACTGATAATCCAATGACTTTGTTTCCAACACAATTCTTAGGCAGTTTTTCCTCTTCATCCTTTGGAAACTGGCAAAAACAGAGCTTTCTCTTGGGAAAGTTTTCTACCTTTTCCTGACCAAATCAGATTATCTCCATTCAAACTCAGCTTCCATCCTGCTTTCCAAGCCATCTTCCTAAAACTCAAATGTTAAGCACCTCAGGTACTTATTAAAAGCTTCTGCTGGTTGCTCTGTAGGCAGAAAGATAAATACATATTTGTTAGCCCAGCCTAACGAGGCTTTCCTCATTTGGATACAAGTCAAATGTCTTTTTCTGGCCTCACCCCAATTCCTTTCTCTGCTACAAAGCCTTACTTACTTATCTGAACCTCTCTCTGGGCTTTCCAAAGCCTCCGAACAATAACTTCATCATGCTCAGGCTGTTCCATGGCTCTCTGTCTTCCTTACCTGATAAATGATTGATTGCTTGGCTTATCAAGCGCAGTCATACATCACCTGGAGGAAGCCTTTCTTTCAGTGGACATTTGCCAGCATGTGTTTCCTCTTCTTCAAGACAGATCCTTCCTTATTCTCTGCACATGGATCTCAGGGGAGAACACATGAAAGTCACATGACCAAGGCCTGGCTAATAAGAATGATGTTGCCCTGCACATAAAGAAAGGCTCAAAGATGGACCGATGCTAGCTAGACCAGAGAAGGCTTCTTTCTCCACAGTCCTTCAAATCAATGACAAAGAAGCAAAAATAAAGTCTAATAAAAAGTATTCCTGTAGCGATCATAGAGTATTTTTGCCAATGCACAGGAACAGCACCCTGAAGATTAAGCCTCGGCCTAGGAAAATGTGTCAACAGAACAAATGACAAGTGTATTTCTACTGGACACTACTGAGTCCCCGGATTCATTTTTGGTCCTCCAACTTGGCACTGAGCTTTTGTTATTGGCAAGAAAAAATGACTCACCTGATATATTCACCTGGTGTCCTCCAGAAGGAATTCATCACTGAGTTCTATGTAGTTTTATGGACCTCTGTTAAAATACCCAAATATCAAGTATCATGTCCTTTTGTAATATGTTTGTCCCACTGTTTCTGCTACTGCAATGTCAGCAGGCGCTAAATCTTACCTACCTTTGGCACAGTGCTGCTACAGAGTCAGTACTGCAGCCTATTGAATGAAGGAGGCAAAGACTAAAACCCCGCATCACATTTCCACTTCACTGCCTTCTTCAAGTCTGCAATACTCCAGAGCAAATGAACCTGGCAATTTCTCACTGTCACCAATTATCTCTTATAGTTCTCATCAATCCAAGATGACAATATACTAGCTTTTGGGTCTTTCAGACCATGAACTACATATTTCTGTGGAATTAAGCATTATATTAGAACCTCTGTGGGACCAGCATGCTGTATTAGCCAGCTTTTTCAGCACTGGGATGCAGTACTAGATGTCCAAAACCCAAAAGAGGAGAGGTGTACCTGGCTCCTGGTTTCAGAGGATGTAGTCTAGGCTTGGTTAGTTCCAAGGCAGACACATGGCAAAGGGAGTAGCAGAATGAAGATGCTCTACTCATGGTATCCCAGAAGAAGATTATGGAAACAATGTCAGACAGGAAGAGCCAGGGAGCAAACACAGAACATCAGTTCACACCTCCTCAAAACCCACCGGGATGTGTGCTTTACTCTTCTCCTGCGTGCTTCTTAATCCAGGCAAGTGGCAATATCACAACAGACACAACCTATGAATCATAATATTAAAATTTTATTTCATGGATAGGAAATGCAAATAAATCTAATTTTTAAAAACATAAATTATGAAAATAAAATTCAATGTAATTTCTTGGTTGGTACATCATCTGGAATGATAAATACAAAAACGTTTAAAGAGTTATCTCAAAGTGGTAAAATATCAGGTAACCTCAAAATTGTTTATTATTTATTCCTTTTTTGAGTTTTTTAAATCTTGTGTATAAGAACAAAGAATGTATATTATAATAGTAAAGTAAGACATCTATTCATTTTAAAAATAAAATGATAAATTCTATATCCTGTGTCTCCTTTAGCCAAATTTAATGGAGAATGAGGAAATATTATCCTTAAATGATATAGATACTCATCTTTAATATTTTAGTCCCATGTACTAGCCTTCCCTTAAATTACGATATTTTGGTAGAATCACAATTATTGCTGCTATGCCCCAGCTTATCTGGCTCTGCACCCTTCACCTCTGCTTTAGAAAAATATTCCATCTAGTGACCTAAGCAACAATACCACTAACCATATCTCTGCATTTTGAAAAATTAAATTCACATCCTAATCAATAGCCATTGGTAGTCAAAATTAATCATACTGACAATTAAAATTTCATGCAGTCACTCATGATCTGTATCTTGATGTTTTACCTAAAAATAATACAAAAAATTCAATCTCTTCTTCAGTTAACATTCCATTACAAGAATCACTAGCTTTTTAACTATGAAGTTGAATATAAAATGGCAATCCCTGAAAATCCTGGAATAAAACATACCACAAAGTCCCATGCCTTACTCATTGTAAAGCAATCCTGAAAGAAAGATTGCAGCAGTTATGAAAATGGCCAACCATGAATGCAAACTCATACGAGTTCTTGACTGTCCTAACCCATATAAGCATCATTATAGTTTCCACTGAGGCTCCCATAGGCTGGGGCATGGGCTTTAAAAAGTTTTCTAAAATGTCTTTTCCCTAAACCCAGTTCACATTTATTGAGCACCATTATGTATCCAAGAATGGGGTGCTGGTAAGTGTTGAACAACTAATTCTGCTTCAGGTGGAGCCTTGTTTGTAGCATTTGCCAATTTCCATGATAAATTCTTCCACTATGGCCAATTCAAGTTACCAATGTACAGTCACTGCTGATAGAATAGGAAAGAGGTTAATGAGGTGTGTTCCTACATAAACAGAGTATATGTAAATGACATCAAGAGCACAGATAACAGAAAATTAGGGAGTAAAGACTTTCGAGTATGTACTATCTTTGATTTTAATACAAGTGAGTTCTACTTTTACGTAATTTTATTTTTAGTAATGTCTATTTAACAACCTACTCACAAAATCTCATCAAATTTGGTACTTACAAGTCCTTATAAGCCTGCACTGGTGATAGGCCTAGGAATTCATAAACAAAATGCATTCTCTGTCCACAAAAGGCCTTCAACCCCAGAGTAGAGAGATACATAAAGAAATTACAGCAAATGGAAAAGTCCCAAGTAGAAGTCTCTACAAAACACAGTACAAAGAAGCCTGAGGGAAGAGTAGAAAGAAATTCAGTAAATATTTCATATAAAATACATGATTTTAACTAAAACAATTTTCCACATGAGAAAAGCTGTCCTTGTTTTGTGCTGTCCTGTTCTGGGGCATGACTGATGTACAAAACACGTGCACAATCAATCTATACATTCTTAGTGAGCTTAGAGATTTGCATCCATCCATAACACCATCAAGACACTAACTATATTGGGCCAGGGATACAGCTCAGTGGTTCCAGCGCCTGTCCTGCAAGCGCAAGGGCCCGGGTTCAATCCTCAGCAAACACATACAATACTGGGTGTGGAGACTCACACCCAGCAGCAATCAGCACCATTCTACAGTGCTGGGCCTGGTGGCTCAGGCCTGTAATCCCAGCACTTGGGAGGCAGAGGCAGGACAATTGCTGTGATATGAGTTTGAGGCTGAGCTTAGGGCCAGCCTGAACCACAAAGCGAGACCCTGTCTCAAAAAAAAAAAAAGACACTAACTATATTTTTCATTTCCAAAAATTTCTTTGTGTTGTCCTATGTGTGGTATTGTTGTTGTTTTATTTATTTCCTTGGAGAAGAACATTTAACATAAGATCTATCTTCTCAGTATACATTGAAATGTACAATACTGCATTGCTAACTATGGATGGCAAGTTACACCACAGATCCCTAGAATTTTTTTAACCTGCAGATGGAAATTTATACTTATTGAAGAACA
>PVIR01044885.1:0-10872 GCA_004026965.1 Petromus typicus
CACCTCAGCCTCCCAAAGGTGGGGGGACAGGTGTGCGCCACCCTGCCTGGCTTTATGGAATCCTTACTAAATGTTCTGAAAGTTTGGATGAAGCTGGGTGTGGTGAAGCACACCTGTGATCCCACCACGAGTTCAAGGTTAACCTGGGCGACATAGGAGACGCTACTTGAAGTAATTAAAAGTGAATAAAGTAAAGATTTGAGACTGCCTGACCAAAGCAGCAGTGAGAAGGAGTGTGCTGGGTTGGCGCCGGGCTGGGTATTTCCTTGGTATCGCCCTGTGCGGGCTTCTGGGAGACAGGAGCTGACTGGGAGGTTTCTGGGCTCCACAGAAAGCTCTCGGCAGAAGAACTGGAGCGGAAGCGGCAGGAGATGCTGGAGAACGCGCGGTGGCGGGAGGAGGAGCGGCTGAACACCCTCAAGAGGCACGCTCGCGAGGACGAGCGTGAGCGCAGGTTGGAGCAGCTGGACGCCCGCGACGGCAAGTTCATCCAGTGAGTGCCGCCTGTACCTGGCCCCGGCGACAGCTCTGGGAAGCCCATCAGCTGGCTGCTTCACTCTGGCCCAGCGTTCCTATGGGAATCCTCCCGCCTCAGCCTCCTGAGTGCCAGTGCTGGGATCACAGGCATGTGCCACCAAGCCCGGTTCAAATCTCTGAAGTTCCTTGGCTTTTTGAAAAAATAATGGGTTAGGCAGACTTTCCCCAGTGAAACTTTGTCTTCTTTCCTAAACAATGAATTTTCCCTCAGGGACATTAGAAAATGATTCCAGATGGAGTAACTTGACACTGGGCCTGGGCCTCAGAGAGCTTGGGTTCGCACAGCTGCTCCGTGGCTGGTGACCTGCCTCCCCGAATTCCCCTGGAGCTGACCACGTGACGAGCTGTTCTCCCCATCCCTGTTTTACAGCCGCATGAAGCTGGAGAGCGCAGCCACGTCGTCGCTCGAGGACCGGGTGAAGCGCAACATCCACTCCCTTCAGCGGACCTCAGCGGCCCTGGAGAGGAACTTCATGAGGAGATGAACGCGTACCCGTGCTTGGCTTTCCTGCATGGGCTGGGGGCCCACGCTCCACGATCGATCCTCTTCGTAAGAGGTCGAGAGACTTCTTCCACAGACGTCGAACAGCACTGTTCAGAGTGACGCTGGCTGCCCTGTGCAGTCAGCACTCGGGGTGCCCCGTGGACGGGACAGTTCTCCTGGGCAGGTGGTGGGCGCCGGCGCTCTGGTCTTCACTACACCTTTCTCCAGCCTGCTCACGGCTGCAGTGTAG
This sequence comes from Petromus typicus, assembly GCA_004026965.1. Lineage (NCBI taxonomy): Eukaryota > Metazoa > Chordata > Mammalia > Rodentia > Petromuridae > Petromus > Petromus typicus. Next base: position 1,272 of record PVIR01044885.1, read on the forward strand.
ACCAGACCTGCTGAAACCCTTCTCAGGCACAGGTGTGTCGTGCACCTGAAAAATGAACGTTTCATGTGGATGATGTGACAGAATGACGTCAGCTTAGGCCAGAGCCACGATAGTGACCCAGAGGGGAGAGAAAACAGCTAGAAAACCCCACATGGACCCACACAGCTCTCAACTGTAAAGGCAGGAGGTGTGCATACGTACAAGTGTATCATTTTTCCGTGCTTTTAAAAGCAGGCTTGGTGAGAACGCCTTGCTTGTAAGTGACTGTTCTGCACAGAACCACACTGAAACTCGTTAGCGACACGGGACAGCGAGCGAGCTCCTTTTTCAGCCCAAGTCAAGTGGTTCGGGAGGCCCTAGGCTTCCCAGCAGAAAGCCGGGGTTCCTCCTGTCCCATGGGGATGGTGCAGTGGTGCGGACACAGGACTGTCGGAGTCAGGACCGTGCCGCCAGTGTGCTCCCCTCCCTTCTCAGTAAAGAAAATGGAAGCTGTTGTGTCATGCCTTCTTTTAAAATCATATAGTAACCTTCCTATAGTTCTGGGTTTTTCAGAGGAATTTGCTACTACAGTATTTTTTAGATGTTTAAAAAGTCTCAAAGGCCAAGCTTGGCATGATGACACTCAGGCTGCAATCCCAGAACTTGGGAAGCTGAGACAGGAGGATTGCTGTCAGTTTGAGGCCAGTCGAGGCTAGCACTAGACCGTCTCAAAACAAGGCCATCTGCAGGAGCTAGTTAGCGCCCGTGCGTACGTGCATGTTGCTGGGGACTGAACCCAGGGCGCAGTATGGCGGGTAAGCCGCTCACCGGGCAGCCCACGAGCCTGGACCATTCCTTAGTTCCTCCTCCCTGTCTTCGAACGATGGGGGTTTTCATCTTTGAACACTTCGATGCTTACAACCCACTGCATCCCCAGGTAGCGTGTAAGATACTCCTCTTACTCATTTCATGGCCTGCTGCTGATGCTATGGCTAATTATGTTTTTTTCTTTTATTACTAGGTAATAAAGGCCACATTTATTTTTGTAACTGTGTAAAAATCACCAGGTGCAGAGTGTCGAGTTTGCACAGACCTGTGACTTGCGGATTGTTGGGGATCCTTCCTCGGGGAGATTATGTAACCGCGTGTGGGCCGGGTACTCAGGTTGTTTCGCGCAGCAAGCCTGAGAAGCACCGACTGTCAGGGTGGTGTCCTGAGGTGCTGGCTGCCTGTTCGCTAGACCCTCGGTGGGCCCAGGCCTGGAACAAGCGGGTGGGCGCGGAGCCCATTCATAAAACCCAGGTTTCTCGGCCGGCCCCTCTCATTGGCCTGGGGGAGGGGCGTGGCCCACGGTGCTGCGCGCCCCTGGGGGGAGGGCGGGTCCACGCTCGGGTGGAGCGAGGGGGCGTTCCCCGTTTCTGCAGACCGGACTTCCTTTCCCTTTCGCTGTGTCCCCCTTCTCTCCCCTGGGGTGGGGATGGTACGTCCCATCCTCCTCCCCTCCAGGAGCTGCGGTGGCGCCGCCATCTTGGCACCTCTGCTTGAGGGAAAGCGCCGAAGCCGGGCTCGGGGGGCCGGGTCGGGCGTCCCTGCTGCCGCACACGCAGGCCTTCCCGGCCCTCCCCGGCCTCCCTGCGGCGGCGCAGTGCTCTGAGGCGCGCAGAGGCTGGTCCAGCTCCAGTCTGCCCGCGTGCGAGGCGGACGGGTCGTACCACCCCGGCGGGGAGGTCCGGGCCGGCGGGCGGGGTGCGAGGGGCGGGGCGGGCCGCTGGGGGCGGGGCGGGGGCGGACGGATCCACCGCGCAGGGTGGGGGGAGGTAACGGGACGGGCGCGACCATGGCGCGGTGAGGCAGCGGGTGGGATCGGTCCGGGGAGGCCTGGGGCCGCTGGCTTGGGCGCTGTCGCCGCCGCCCCCTCTCGCCGCCGCCGCCGCCGCCGCCGCCGCCGCACCGGGCATGTCGTCCAACTGCACCAGCACCACGGCGGTGGCGGTGGCGCCGCTCAGCGCCAGCAAGACCAAGACCAAGAAGAAGCATTTCGTGTGCCAGAAAGTGAAGCTATTCCGTGCCAGCGAGCCGATCCTCAGCGTGCTGATGTGGGGGGTGAACCACACGGTAACCAGCGCCCCCCCGCGCCCCACGCCCCCCGCTCCTCGGCCCGCGCCTCGCACCCCCGCCCAGCTGCCCGCACGCCCGCCCACCCCTGCACGCGTCCGGCCGGGTGCACCCCGCGCCACGCGAGGCCTGGTGTCCCCCATGCGCCGCCGCCTCCCTCCCCGGCCCGCTGTCCGCGCTGCCTCGGGCAGCCTGGCCGCGGTGGGAAGGCCTGGGAGCCGGATCGCTTCTGTCCCTGCTGTTGCCTGTGCGTTGTTACCCTCGTCCCTGCCAGCCGGTGACAGCAAATAGCACTGGTCAGCCTGGGTATGCTGTTTATGGTCGCTTGGTTGGCGTGGCTGTTTTGAGTTCCCACCCTCCAGGATTCCATCCCAGTCACAGGGGAAATCCTCTCTGGGTTTCTTTTGGAACAAGATACAGCCCTGGAGAGGTTCAGGCTGTCTTGGATGAGACTGATGGGTGAGGGAGAAGATACTGTACCTGTCTAATGGTCACAGCGAATAATTGTCTCCCCTGTTCTGGAAACATTGACCGTGCTTCATCGTGTGGTACCCAAGGATGTGACCGTGGTGATAGTTGTCCCAGATGAGCCATCCTGGGCAGCCTGTGTGCTGTGTGACCAGCCAGCAGCCTGCACTGGGAAGCTGGAGGTGGAACGGAGTTTGGAGCTGGCGCCTGCTTATGTGCCGTGTGTTCAGGTTCTGTCTTCTGCCTCTAGCATTCAATTTCTTCTGAATGAGAAGCACCAGTTTCTCTGCTGGACATTTGGAATGAACGAAGGGAAGGCACCTGGTTCTTCTCTTTGCTTTTGAGACGGAGGCTTGCATGTAGTTTAGACTGGCCTGGAAATCCTGCCAGTCCTCCTGCCTCAGCCTCCTCTGAGTGCTGGGATGACAGGTGTGTGCCACTACTCCCTGCTCCCCAGCTCTCCTGAACGGTTGAGGTTGCCGGCAGACTTCATTGCACCCTGGCAGGGGAGTTAAGATGTGCCTGTGTTTGGAGATTGATGACCATCTTCCGGGCCAGGGTTCTAGTCTCCACGCCGGCTCAGCAAAGCACGGTGCCCGTGAGGTCTCTGTGCGTCCCTTGGGCTTGGGCAGGGCAGTTTCTGGCTTCACCCCTGGGGCCGGTGAGGACCCCTAAGAGTAGGGAGTACCTGTGTAACACTCGGAAGTCACTTTGAGTCACAGTCTGGTGGCGTTTGTTCCTCGTGCCTCCTGCAGCCTCCGGGGTCATCTGACAGTATTTCTAGGGAAACTGGGTCATCAAAACATGAACCTCGTGTCCCTTTCTGGAAATCCACCCTTGATTTTGTTCTGCATCATGCCGCTCGCTAGAAAGCGTCCTGTCTGCATGAGCTGCTGGAAGCCGAGAGTGAGGTATGGAAGGAGCTGGGGCCCCGGCTTTGACCCATGAGACAGCGCCTGGGTGCAGGAGTAGCTGGCTGGTGCTCTCACCAAGAGGTACGGTGTGTGGTCCAGTGCTCTGGGCTGGATGGGCCCCTCATGGGGCCCAAGTGGCAGGCCTTGCATTTGCAGCCAGGGTACCTGGGAACTGGGGTCTTACTGGGGGGCTTTCCTGCCCAGATGTGGGACCAGCACAGGCCTCCAGCACCTGCGAGGCTGTGTGGGAAAGACAGCAGTGTTCGGGACCCAGGGACCTGACTGCTTAGGGTTCGGAAAGTGCCACGCCCAAGCCCTCGGTTCAGGAGCTCAGCTAGTCCTGGGTTTTACTGACCTAGGGCGGGAGTTGCATCAGCAGGCTAGGCTTGCAAGGGCATATTCTCTAGGGCTCGGGGCCTTGGTGCTCCTGGGGACTGCGAGTCTTTCCTTGGAGGCCCGCTTCTTTGCACAGCTTGCTCTCACCCTCTTTCACCAGCCTGCTTTTCAGAACCCTGTCCCCTTTTGACTCTTTAGTCTCCTATCCCTCTAAGCACTCAGTGTGTTGCCCTGTCACTGACAGGGCAGCACCACAGAGGATGAGTACATCTTTGTTTTGTTTTTTTGAGACTAAGTCTTACTATACAGCCCAGGCTGGCCTTGACCGTGCAGTGACCCTCCTGCCTCAGCCTCCTGAGGGATGTCCTCGGGCCCAGTGTGGTTGCAAGAGCTCTGCCTGTGGGCAGAGCCACAGCCCTGGACTCTGGGAGTGGAGGGGACAGGAGGACGGCAAGAGAAACTCAGTGTAGCAGTGTAGAAAAGCAGCCTGGGGACCAGGGCAAGGTGCCGTTGGAAGGGGCTGGGGTCCCGGGAAGGAACCTTGTCAGATGCTCTTGGCAGTTTTGGGAGTGAGCCACCAGTGTGGCCTTGGCAGGGTGACGGGACAGTCGGAGCCCTTGGTGCAGCTCTGCCCCTCATGAGAACTGCCGGCTGTCTCCGTGGCCTGTTCTCCCCACAGTGTGGACACCCTCAGGCACCCTGTCCTGTGGGCTCAGCCAGGAATCTGATGCCAGTGTCCCTAGTGCGAACCCACATCTCATGCCATTGCCATTGCATCGTCTTAGCTACTTCTCTTGTTGCTGAGACAAAATACATCCTGAGCTAATGAGGGAGGATTCACCCAGCCCAGAGTTTGTGGAGGCCTCAGCCCCTCGCTGCATTGGCCGCTCCAGGCGGGCAGCAGCTCGTGGGAGCCAAGACAGCAGAAGCAGCCTGGGGCCCGGGAGGGTGTCACGACCAGGAGCAGTTCCTGGGCCCCAGGGGTAGTGCTGCGCTTCCTGCTCCTTGGATTCTCTCCAGACCAGTAGAGCAGGTGGCACTCAGGCCTTAGGCCGTGTGCCCTCGGGCTAGCGCTGGCCGTGAGTCAGTCCCACATGGGAGTCTTCATCCTGCTTTGAAAAAGCCCCACCCAAGGCCACCGAGGCTTCCGGGGTCCCTTTTCGGTAGCTCATGTCTTCCGTGGATCTGTGCCCTTGAGGTTGTGTTAAGTCCTTTCCCCAGGAAACCGTGCTCGGTGCCCACTTTAAAATTCGGTGGTCCCCTGTGTGGACCTTTGTGCTCTGTGGTCTCTGAGACAGAGATCCACTTGCGTGTATCTTAGCTGCTGCATGCGGTTGCCCTGTCATTTTCTTCTTGGTATCATGTGAAGCTTATGTGTTTATTCTGAAAAAGTACAACATATTTTTATTTTTCTATTTTTGGTTGTCATAGACTTTATCTTACTCAAGTTTAGAGGATTCACTCCTATATTTTCTCTCTCTCTGTTTTTTTTTTTTTTTTTTTCTTTTTGGTGGTATCAGAGATCGAACTCAGGCCCTTGTGCTTGCACAGTAGGCACAGTATCACTGAGCTAAATCCCTGGCCCAACCCTATGTTTTCTTCTAGGGTTTTACAGAGTTTTTTAATCTTATGCTGGGCATGGAAGTGTCTGGCTGGGGTCCCCACTTCCTGGGATGCTGACATGAGAGGATCGGATGAGCTCAGGGGCTCGAGGCAGCCTGGGCAGCAAAGTGGGACGTTGTCTCAGCGACATCAACCACAACTACCATCCTAGGCGGGGCTGCAGCTCGGACAGAACACTTGCCTGATGAGCACAGTCTTGGAGTTGGTCCCCAGCACAGCAGAAATGAGGATGCAGCGTTTCCCTGGGGTCCGAAATCTTCCTGGGAGAGCGACCCCTTAGCAGGCTGAAGGGCACCGGGGTCCCTGTCGCCACAGGTGCACCCTGTCCATCAGGTCTCTGGAGCGTCTTCATCTTGCTGTGTGGAAACTTGATGTCCGTGGATGGACTCCATTCCGCACTTCTGTTCCCACCAGCCCATGGCGACAGGCTTTCAGCTCTGTTTCCATGAGTGTGATTATTGTTGACACCTGGTAAAGGAGACGCATACGGCATTTGTGTTGTTGTGACTGGCTGGCTTAACATTAGATGTCCAGGTTCTTTTTTGTTTGAGACAGCATCGCCTCCTGTAGCCCAGGCTGCCCTGGAACTCACGGCAATCCTCCTGCCTCATCCTCTTTGGTGCTGGGATTATAGGTGTGCTGTAATGTAACTGCGGCTGACCGTATTGTTGTACACTAGTGGGTTTGGTTTATGATGTGCTTTATAATTTGCTTTAATATTTTGGGGAAGATGGCTGTGTTTGTGTTTGTATGTGAAGGATGACTGTGATCAGGTTTTTCATCTGATGTGGTGTTTGTGAATGGAAGGAAAATTTTTGCCAAAGGCTTTTGCTTATGAACTCACTTGTTTGCAAACAGAAGTGTTCATGAACCGAGGCGTTACTGTATTAACATTGTTCCATTGTGGAAGGCCGACTAGTACTCTAATGCGTGTGTTTCTGCATTTTTGCTATCCATCTTTCAGTGGTTCAGGTTGCTTCCTCATTTCTGACCATTGCTGTGTATTTATGGTTTTACTCTGACAGCTAGACCTGTCGTCCACCTGGAGCCGTCTCCGCTGCTGTGTGGAGCAGATTTATTCCCCGTTTGCCTGGTCCCCCTCCCACTCCAGCCCCTTCTCCCCACACTGCTCTGCCAGGTGCAGATGCAGAGTCTTCTCTACCTCCTGTCCTCTTGCCCTGCTGCTGGAGAGGCCCTCAGTCAGTCTTTGGCCAGGGCTTAGGAGGATTTCTTCTGCTTGGCCTCCCCGCCTTGCTGGGGAGGAGGAGAAGACCCCTGAGGTGACCGGAGGAGTCCTGGGTCCGCGGAAGGAGGAACAGTGAGCCTGGGACGACACGCCCTCCCTCCCCAGAACCTCAGGTCTGGCCTGCTGCCCTTGGTGCCAGGTGTTTCTGCCGGACCCTGGGAAATCTGCAGGGCCTGTGGAAGGCCCACAGCCCCTGGCACGAGTCCCGCAAGGGTCACGCATGAGTGTCCGGCGGGCGCGCCTGTCCAGTAGGACCACGCACGGCCCTCTGCCCCTGGCGCGTTCTCTCTGCTTGCGTTGTCTCTTCCTTAGGGTGCTGGTGGCTCCTGGGCTAAAGGGACACTGACCCAGAAGTCCCGTAGGTGAGGCGAGGTGCCTAGAGGACACTGGGCTGCGCGCCCGCCATCAGCTGCGTGTGTGGAGCAGGCACTGTGCTCCCGCCAGGCGCAGTGCTCCCGCCAGGCGCGGTGCTCCCGCCAGGCGCTGTGCTCCCGTCAGGGGCTGTGCTCCCACCAGGTGCAGTGCTCCCGTCAGGCGCTGTGCTCCTGATCTTGGCTCACAGCAGCCAGGAGCCTTCCTTGCTTGCGGCCCCACCCCCAGCCCCGGGCCCTTGGCCGCAGTCAGAGCTGTGCTGTGGTTTTCCTCTGCATCCCAGGCTGGCCTCCTCAGAGTCCCCACCCCCACTGCCCCCATCCTTCCGTCCAGCACTCGGGGTGGCAGCCGTGTGTGAGGGACGTGAAAATGTGCAGCGTCGTCTCCTTCTAGGGACCAGGCCAAGGGGAACCAGGACGTGCCCGAGAGTGCGGGTGGGAGGCCGGCTGAGCGGGCAGGCAGCGGCCTGTGGGGTGCCCCGTTGTGGGCGGCCTTGGTTCCTTTGGTTCCTACTGCTGTGGTCTCCGGACCGGACGGTCATAATGCCCGAAAATGGTTCCGAAGCGTCTTTCTCTTTTCTGGCTCTTCATTGATTTCCCCCGGAGGTGCCTTTCATGTCACCCGTCTGACCGTGGACCACGGAACTGGCACCTGGAGTCCCCTGCCCCGCACGCCAGGTCCAGACTCACAGGACGGACAGCCGAGTTGAGAGCGGCTGCCTCTGATGAATAATGTGCTTTGGAAGTGGCATGTGGACCAGAAAGGAATGGTTATCTGTTCCCCGCACTGGCATAAATAAATAAGCAAATAAATAAAAGATGTGCTTTGGGGTAGTTCTCTGTTGTTTTTGTTTAAAATTTTATTTTTTGCTGAGCTTAATTTTGACTTCCTGTAAAGAGAATATAACACTTTCCTTGCTTTATTATTAGAATAGAGGAAAGGAACAGAAAATACTACCTTAGGCAGCACAGCATAAGAGCCTGGGCTTTGGCAAGGGTCAGGTGCAGGATGGAAGCTCCACCCGTGCATGCTGTGTGGCCTTCGGTCTGGTGCCGGGCTTTCCACACTCTGGCACAGTCACCGTCTGATGCCTTCTGTGGCGTCTGCTCCGGGATCCAGCACTGAACCGATGACGTGTCGCACCTGTGTGACAGGCCGAAAGCGCCAGCCGCGGAGTGCTGGGTCAGCAGGGAGCCGTGCTCCTTAACTGCTGACTGTCCTCCCCTGCCGCATCCCGTGGCCTAACTTCAGGTCTGTGCGGCTGTGGTCTGAGCACCCTCGATTTCACAGCCCGGGGCTTGGCCTGAGCAGCCTTGGCCCGGCTCCACCGGCCTCACGTTGCTCAGACGGCCGCTGGCCTTGGCCTTCGGAAGCATCTTCCTAGCTGCTTCTAGCGCAGCCCTAGCGCCCACACTCCTGGGCAGAGCCCCTCCTTCCTGGTTAAGGTTTTGTTTAGCTTTTTGCATTGTTGGGGATGGAGCTGAGGCCTTGTGTCTGCTGGGCAGGGTCTGTACACTGCCTTAGCCCTGCCAGTATCAGGCACTCCCCCTTAACATTATCCTTTCAGTGCTCAGCCCCAGCCTTATTTATTTATTTTTATTTTGAGACAGCCTCTCTGAATGGCCCAGATGAGACTTGAACTTTATTTCTCCCGCCTCAGCCTCCCTCTGGCTGAGAGTACAACCATGAACCACCATGCTTGGCTAGTGTCAGGCGTTTACTTTTTATTCATTTATTTTTTTGAGGCAGGGTCCCCCTATTGTTCAAGGCTGGCCTTGAACTCACTGTGTAGCCCAGCGTGGCCTGTAACTCTGGCGAGCCTCCTGCCTCAGCTTCCCAAGTGCTGGCATTACAGATGCACACTCCCATGCCTGGCTGAACCAAGCATTTTTTTTTTTTTAAGGTTTTTTGAGACAGGGTCTCGCTTTGTGGTTCAGGCTGGCCCTGAGCTCAGCCTCCAACTCACATCACAGCAATCCTCCTGCCTCTGCCTCCCGAGTGCTGGGATGACAGGCGTGAGCCACCACGCCCGGCTCTGTGGTATGTGGTGCTGGTTGCTGCTGGGGTGAGTCTCCACGCCCAGTATTGTTATGTGGTTACCGGGGTTTGAACCCGGGTCCTTGCGCTTGCAAGACAGGCGCCGGAACCACTGAGCTAACTCCCCAGCCCTAACCAAGCATTTCTTAATGTGCTTTTCCTCCTCCTTATATGTAATGCAGTTGTAGCACTCATCTCGAATTAGCTACTGGTTCCTTATCTGTTCTCCAGACCAAAAACAGGCGACGCCTTTCATGTTCTACCTCCTGGCCCAGTGCCAGTGGATCATCAATTGAAGAGAAGGATCAGAGGCTGAGGCAGGTGCTGGCTGCCTGGGGAGGGCATTAAAACTCCCCAGGAGCAGGAGAGGGTCTTGAAGGGAGTGGGGACCATCTTGCGTGGAGCTGGCTCCTGCGCTGTGGGGGACACCTTTCCAGCCAGGTGCGCGTGCGGGTGTGAGGCCGCCCTCCGACCCCGTGGGCCTCGCCACCCCGCTGCCCCCGTGCCGCTG
>PVIR01044886.1:0-10998 GCA_004026965.1 Petromus typicus
CATCTGTGTGAGCCAAAAAACAGGTCTTTACAGATATTGCACATATCCACATTGACCTTGGACCTCTCAGCCTGAAGAACTGTGAGCAGTAAATTCCTGCTGTTTACAAGATGCATAGTTTGGAGTATTTTGCTATAGCAGAGAGAACAGACTAGGACAGAGAACTTTCTAGGAGGACCTGCAGACGTAAGTGACTTCATTCTGATCATTCTTTCCATTTCCACTGGTCACTGCAGAGATGAACTCATTGGCTGAGGCTGGGTCTTTTGTTTAGGCATACCTTCTATAAATCATTTAATAGTGTATTCATATTTTCCTTCTAAATTAAGCCTCTTTTTCCAAATTAGGATCACTAGAAAGATTAATAGGCTCTTAGGGGGTTAGAGGGAATAAAAGGAAAGGGTGAATGTATAATTTCTCCACAATATAAAGGATAAATGATAACACGAAGAATGTATATTCCTAAAAACAGCAGCCAAGACCCTTTGAAACTTTGGAAGATGGTATCAAAATTGCAAAAGGAAATTATGCAATTATGTTGAAGAATATTCTGACTCTTATGTTCTAAAGAATGTCACTATTCTGGATATGTATGTTAAAGATAAATTACAAACATTGTTACAACAGTAACTGTCATGTTAGGTGATGGGGGCCTAGATGACGTAGTTTCTTGTGTGTGATAAACAAAAAATTGAATGTTGCCCGTGATATGTGCAAGGAACAAAATTGAACTTATGTCACAGTACTCTGGGCATGAGTGGTTTTACTTCAGCAGAAAGGAAAATGGCACCAGTGCCAAATGTGTTAGGTTTAAGAATTTCATCTCTTGTGTAGGATTGCAGGGATAGTGAACCTTTTAGAAATGAGGACCCAGGGCCAGGGAGTTAGCTCAGTGGTTTGGTGCCTGTCTAGCAAGCTCAAGGACCCGGGTTCAATCCCCGGTAACCACATACCATACTGGGCGTGGAGACTCACGCCCAGCAGCAATCAGTACCACATACCACAGTGCCGGGTGTGGTGGCTCACACCTGTGATCGCAGCACTCGGGAGGCAGAGGCAGGAGGATTGCTGTCATGTGAATTTGAGACTGAGCTCATGGTCAGTCTGAAGCACAAAAGCAAGACCCTGTCTCAAAAAAAAAAAAAAAAGAAAAGAAAAAAGAAGAAATGAGGGCCCAAACTACAGCCCCAAATCCACTCATTTATTGCAAAGTGTCTGCACTGCACTTACACCTCAATACTGAGGCTTTAATTTAGAAAAAAATCCAACTCATATCTTGACATCTTTTCTCTTAAAAGAAAAACAGATAACAGACACACCATAGGATCACCACTACTGATCTAGGGAGTCACCCATTGCATATTTCAGAGCATGACTGACAACATGATTGACAGGGTGCTGAGTCATATCAGCTATATCTGTTGCCCACGTTCTTTCCCATAATTCACTGTTATAATTTTATGTTTGAGATGCAGTCATATGCGCGAACCTTCAATAAGCTTTGCGTGAAGAAAGGTTACCACAGGTCCTATCAGAAGATCTCTACCTCCTGGTAGGCCTAGGACAAAGGTGTGCTGAGATTGGCTTGGGCATTGCCAAAGTTAAAACAAGTGGTCCATGAGCCTCAGTTGAACCTATGTTACAAGTAGATTAGCGAGACAAATATAAACCATAATTTATTCTGAAAATGACAGTAGAAAGGGAAAAACATCTATGAACAAATTTTCCTTCCCTCTACCTTTGGAGTCTTTTATAAGGAAATTTTGTCTTTAAAGGTATCAGAAAACTCATTTAGAGTCACTGAATACAAACAATCTTTTTCTTTTCATAAATTTGTGGAACTAGAAGATTTAGACCCATAAGTACCAGCGCTTCTGGCACTGATGCCTGATTTTATTCCTTTTCTTTTAAAAACAGAAAGTAGTAACAAACTGTTACATGTTCCCATTAACTGCTTAGAAATATCTAAGGGAAAAAGTGTTTAAGAGAGAAAAATATGACTCAAGTCTTAATACTTATTGGCTTTGTAGATGTGCTTGCATTCTGCCCCTGGAAACAAGAAAATTTGGTGATCATATTTACAAATTTGAGATGGCCTATGGCTGTGACTACATACGCCCAAACAATTGGATCATAAATGAAAAATGCAGCTGATCAGCATGTTGGCTAGTTTGTCCAATGACTAAAAATAACTTGGAATATTGTTTTCCTACTAGAGTGGATGGTGAACTTTTAATCATTTAATCAGCCAACCAACCAACCAACCAATCAATCAATCCATCCATATTTTAGAATGGTCTCCTATTAATTTACTGGAAATGACTGGGGGCTACTAACTTCCTCTCCTTCCAGGGGAATTTTAAAATGAGTCTGAGATTTCAGTGTCTCAAGTCAACTGAGCAGGTCTTGTCTTGGTTTTTTGTTGAGGCCCCTGTGGTCTGCCCCATTGTTCCACTCCTAGTTTTTGTTTCTTTGCTTTTAGGTTAATGCTTTTGTTTTAAGGGATCTTGGAGGAGGTAGAGGTGGCAAAAGCAAATTTAAACCTAGGGATATAAAGCTCTTAAACATACTAGGTGACTGGTTGAGATCTCAGTAATCTTGGGCTCGAGGTTTGAATTTGTTTGGATAGCACTTAATTTTAACCCATATTTTGTAGGATTTTAAAAGTAGAGGAATATGTAAATGCTTCATTTTAATTTTAAATACCCTATTGATACCTAGATTGTTGGACTTCTGTATATTTATCTTTATATCTGACCTTTTTTCAGATCTTGCAGATTTCCCCTGGTTAAAGTGTTCTTGCCCTTGTCTTCTTCTTATAATGGGCATACTAGCTTGGTTGTACTGAGCTTTTCTTGACAAATGTCAGGTTTTCTCATAGGAGGGGACTGCCAACTTCTATTGGATCCTATCTACTGGTCCAAAATGATTAGTTTTCAGCTGGATAATTCATAAAGGTGCTTTTGGGGATTCAAACCTGAAATGAGAGACAGGAACATGGAGTGGTTGGTTGTGGGGTCACATGCACAGGAACCCCAGCCTTCCCTGGCAAAGCTGAGGAATATATTTAAGGTAGCATGGATTTTGTTAGGGTAGAACTGGTTTCTTATTTAATGTAGAACTAGTTTTAGGATCTCAAACAAGGGACACTTTAAATGATTTAAAGTACTTTTTTTTTTTTTTTTTTTGAGACAGGGTCTCGCTTTTGTGGTTCAGGCTGGCCCTGAGCTCAGCCTCAAACTCACAGTAATCCTCCTGCCTCTGCCTCCCGAGTGCTGGGATTACAGGCGTGAGCCACCATGCCCGGCACTGTGGTATGTGGTACTGGTTGCTGCTGGGCGTGGGGTCTCCACACCCAGTATTGTTATGTGGTTACCGGGGAATCGAACCTGGGCCCTTGCGCTTGCAAGACAGGCGCCGGAACCACTGAGCTAACTCCCGGCCCTAAAGTACTTTTTATAGAAATAAAGAAATGCTATTTTTTTCTGGTTTGACAAAGAAATGAAAATAATAACCAAAACACCAACACTCAAGTCAGAGAAGAAAAATGAAAGGAAGGAACCAATATTCACTAAGACTGGGAAGCGTAGAATAGCGGGGGATTATGAGTTTACAGTTAAGTGGATTTAGACTAAGATTCTGACCTTTCAGTTACTTTTTATGTGATCTTAGATGAAGTCTCTGACTTCTGAGGGATGTATTTGTGAGGCATATAATAATGACACTTGAATGTGACTATTTTGAAGATTTCCAAAAGTTACAGCAGAAGGTCTTGAACAGCTTCAGGACAATTCTAAATGGTTCCAAAGCAACAATGCCATGCTGTGTCACTGAGAGATTTAAAAGGAAACTGGTATCTGTTGTGGAATGTCTTTGTGTTAAGCACCACTGGGAGAAGATCAGTAACAGGTAATATTGTTACACAGTTTGAAAACTTAGTGAAATAAAATGCAATTACTTATGATGATTCTTTGAAAAGAAATGATTCTCAGACAACATGGATCTTAAGAAAGCTTTTAGGACTCTGGAAAAGTCTAAGTTCTGGACATAATATGTCATTGTGTAAGTGTATATGGCATCACTACCAAGACTGAAAGTCAGCTCTCTGACTGTGAAAAGATGAGAATAGACCTTTAAGTTTCTGTCTCTTCTAGATATAAAGGCCTTAATTATTCTTAGGCAGAAGTGGGTTTGCTAGAGTTTTATCCTGAGACCAGAAAATGTCCTCAATGGAATGGTACTGACCCTTAAATGTCATTTTAGAAGTTTGTGTGAGAGGGAAAGGGTTGGTTATGCCAGTGGTTGACAGAGGCCAGTGATGCTCCATGCTTTGCTAGTGGGGTTTCTTCTATAGAAGCAAGAGCTGTTCCTTGACTGTAAACAGTTCTCCAGGTGGCTTTGGACTGACCAAGAGAGACTGTTTCGGAAATCCAATATTTGGGAAAAGAAGAACTGGCCAGAGTAGCCTGGGCTTTGCTCCAGTTCCTCTGCAAAGATAATGTATTTCAACAACATTCTCAGGTATATGATGTTACCCTGTGGTGCACAATACAGGCGGGTTGCTTTTGAGGGTCCTCCCACTACAGTATAAATGGGACAAATCTAGACAAGACTCTTCTCCATTAGGCAGCTCTCTTGAACCTTGGGGAACTAGCTCAACAATCCCAGGCTATGTTACCCCTTTGTTACCTATCTTTAATAAGGACGCTTCACATGATGTGATGTGATGTGATGTGATGTGATGTGATGTGATGTGTGTGCTCTTTCTCAGTACAGCAAATAGAATAAACACTGCACAAGATGCAGTGGATTATAGTTTGGATTATAAATGACCTTGAAAGACTCACCTGTTAAAAGGTTGACCCCTAGACAGTAGTGACAGATACTACTGTAAGATACTACTACCTAAGAGATAGGACATAATGGAAGGAAATTATGTCATAGAGAATGTGCCCTTGAACGATGTGTTGGGATTCTGGCCCCTCCCTTCCTCTTTGCTTCCTAGATTCCATGTAGAAAAAAAAATCTCCTTTGCCTTGCACTCTAGCCACATTTTACGATGGGCCATAGGCCAAAAGCAACCAGACTAAAAAGTCATGGATTGAAATTTCTGACACCATGAAGTGAAAAATAAACCTTTCTTCCTTATAAATTTATTACCTCAGGTATTTTGTTACAGCAATGGAAAGCTGAATAACCCAAGTGGTAACTGTTGCACAATCAATCTACCTTGCACAGTCCCACACAACTTGAACTACTTGAACTTTGTGCAGGTGAAAAACATGTTTAGAATTATCTGAGTCTAAATCCTAGCTCTTTTCTGCATTGAAAGGCAAAATGTTTTCTGAATAGTTCTCATATACCTTGAATTTTCTGTGAATGAAATTATTGTACAAACAATGAGGACTGTGCTGTGACCTCTTTGGACCTTGACTGGGAGGTGTGCAGCATTTCAGATGCATTCCAAATGCTCCCGAGATCTGAGGGACCCACAGTGACCTTTTAATGGAGGCAGCACCTGATGGGTGGAGGCAGATGTCTTTTAGTAATCCTGAGATCATATGTTTTAACTAGTGTTCCTTATATTTCTCCTTAATGTTTTAGCTGAGTCATGGTAGTGATTTGTTTTTAAATTTTTTGTTGGTAGGTAGGTAAACTATGTATGAGTTTCACTTCACAACCATAAGAAGAATGCATCTGCTAACAGGAAGACGCTGGGTTTGATGGGGTTGACATTTACTGGGCCACCATCAATTGAAGGAAGTTGGAAACTCCACATGGTTGCAAAACTACAATGAGTAAGATATTGAAAGCATCTGTTCAGGATCTGTGAAGAAAGCACAAAAGGTTTTTGGCCTAATTATCAGCAATCAACTAGTTACATCTGGCAAGAAAGGGTCTATTTCTTGTCTTTTAAATATTGCCTAATCACACCTCTACATTCATAGTGTTTCTTATCTTGGATAAATTTATTAAAGTGTAAATGTTCTCAGTTCCAGGCCTGTGAAAAGTCAGGCATTAGCTTCATGTCTGAGCCCAAGCACTACATTTACCAGACACAAGTTACTTCTTATTAAGCAAAACATCCTCACAAAATGACATCATTAGCAGCCACGGCATAGCCTAGTAATTCTAATCCTATGACAGCTTACAAATATCATAGGCCTTTTTCCAGATTCTTTTTCATTTCTTTTCTCTTCCATTTAATGGATCCCATATTCAACAAGACAATAGGAAAATCATTCATTCTATGTTCAAACTTATAGTCATTAGAACAGTAGTGAGAAGGGAGATAATAATAATGGAGGGCTGGTCAGATCTTTGTACTAAGATGAGCAGTTGACAATTCAATGGCACCCATAACCTCATAATCCTGTGTGCACAATTCTTGATGATTGGTGGGTCCCAGCATTTATTTCCTGTCCCTGATAATCTAATTTCTTTACACTTCATTCATTCATTCTTCTGTGGAACTGGGAATTGTACTCAGGTGCTTTGCTCTGAGCATAACTCTACCTATTTTACAATTTTTAAACAGGGTCACACTAATTCATTAAATTGCACAAGTTAGGCATAAACTTGCCATCTTTTTGCATTAAGCATGTACCACTGTGTCCAGCTTACTCCCTTTTCACAGAAGATATTTTCTATTTTTTAAAGTTCTCAGTACTTTCTTTTCCATTTTAAATTTTGTTTAGCAAATCCAAAATGTAAATATTGCAGCTTTAATTAAGCAATGGTGAATTTGGCAACAAATACTAACCTTAAGGGAAACACAGTGGACATTTCCACTTTCAATATTTCCTTTATGGTTGCCGGGCAACTTTAAGGTAATAAAATTGTAATGAACTTCTTAAATGAGGATGCCTCTGCTGACTGCTCCATGAAAAAAATGGAAGTAATTTGGGAGAAGAGGGATCAGCGGCTATTTTTCTTCTCCTCTTCCTCTGTCTTGCTCACTTACTTGTTCTTGCTCTTCTAGCTAGCCTACTGGTGTCCATTTGTTTCTGTAAACCTCTCATCAACTTCAATTCCTAAGCCATGAGATGAGGCTTCAAATTGTATATATATAACCTGTTCATTGTCTG
This sequence comes from Petromus typicus, assembly GCA_004026965.1. Classification (NCBI taxonomy): domain Eukaryota; kingdom Metazoa; phylum Chordata; class Mammalia; order Rodentia; family Petromuridae; genus Petromus; species Petromus typicus. The sequence goes on from PVIR01044886.1 coordinate 7,089, forward strand.
GTGAAATGACTGATTTTCTTTTATCTTCAATTTTGCTAAAAGAAAAAGAAGAATTTTTTTTTAAAGGCCAAGAGGGAGGTGTTAAATGGATTTCCTCTCAGGAAATGCAAAAGGAGTGTTATTGTGAAATGCACAATTCCAGAGGAGGGACAGGTCCCTGGATTCAGCATTGAGGGAGCCCACCAGGGCCCTAGAACTTCAGGGTCAGGCAACACTTTCTACACTTTCTAATTTCCTGAAAGATCTACTTTGGAAGTTGTTTCTTCTGAAAATGCTAGTAGGTTCAGCTACCATGATTAGCGAATATAAAACCAAAGCCCTTTCTTCACCTGTCTGAGAGTGTTTTTATAGGCTTGGAGGTTATTTCTGCTCAGGCAAAGGATAGAACTATAGTCCCTGTCTATGAGAAGGAGCAATTTTTTTTTTTTGCTAAAAAGCTCTGCATTGGCACAGTGTTTCCTAGAAAATGGCTTTCCTTTGATTAACAAATAGCTGTCAGAATTTGAGGTGGATGAACTCCCCCTTGTTACTAGTAACCATAGTGCTCATTGAGCTCATCCTCACTAGGACTCTTTAGGTGGAAGACAAGCAGTTAGCACTCAGTTGTTTGTCTCCTGCCTGTACTGCGCAGGAGTCATTGAACTGCCGCCTGTGATAGGCAGAAAGCTTTCCGACAAGAAACAGAAGCCCAGCCCAGTCTACCTTAAAAAAATTTATTGGTTCACACAGCAGAAAATTCCAGAGGTCATCTGGTGTCAGGCACATCTAGATCCTGGATTTCAACTTCTGGGCCCAGGCTCTGTCCCTTCTAATCTTTCACCATTTCTCTCTCCTGCTCTGACTTAATTCAGGGAAGATCTTGCCATGTATTAGCAAGATGGCCTAGCAGAAAGATCCTTTCTCTAAAAAGTTCCAAAATCAGAGTTGATTTGCATTCATTTAATATTTAATAGATACCAGGCATGGTTTTAAGCATTTTCCACTTATATTACTTCAACTATCTCACAGTCCTATGAATAGGAATCACCTTCCTTTGTCTACCGAAAGAATCAGAGCCATCAGAAAACAGATAACTTGCCAAGTTCTGATACCTGGTAATCAGTGGAACTGAAATTTGAACTCAGGCCATCTGTCTCAGCGTCTATTGGCTCAATTCTCACAGTGTTTTTGAATTGATTCAGATTGCATTGACTTAAATGACGTGCTTGTTCCTAAAACAAGTACTTAGGTCATGGTAGAAATGCTCGGATTAGCCAGGAATGGGTCACTTTCTACTCCAAGACTGAACATAAGTTCCATTTCACTCAAAACAAATGGACTGAGAGCAAATGAAAACTTTCTTTTCCCAAAGGCAAAGTAGAACGGAAAATGGATCCTAGACAAAACAAAATAGCTGATTTCTACTACATTATCAATTATTTCACATGGGTTGATTTTGTCTCTTACTCCAAAGCATACAGTCAAATATTGGACACACATCAGATGTTGACTGATTAATGCATTAATTATTCTTTTGTAAAGATAAGTATTGCACTAGTTGGCTATTCTGGAACTTGTGATAGATTATACTTCTGAAAAATGAACTGCAGCTCAAAAGTGTTAAATCACATTAGATTTCACAATAGTCATGTTAGAGATCAAGAGTTTGGTGCACAATATTTTATAGGAAAACTTCAAGTGTCATATTTATACATATCTTGCTGACTCTGTTAGTACTACAAGTGCAATATGAAGCTTTCCAGAATTATATAGCCAAAACACTTAGTGAGTAATGAACAAATCATGTTTTATATAAAATATCCACAGGGAAGGAGTTATGGAATGTGGAGGGATTCTGGTCCTCGGAGAGGAAAGAATAAAGAACTATGGAAAGAGCCACCTGCCCGTGGCAAGAAAGAGTTCTGGATAGTACAGATTGGGAGAACTAAAGGACGGATCCAACAGTAGCATAAAACCAGACAGGAACTCCACGGTCTGCAGTAAACTGGGGTTATAATTTACACTGGCCACTGGCAGCTAGAAGAACCATGCTTAGAAATACAGATATAAACACAAGACACCACTGAATGGGGGCCGCTGAAATACCACTCATTCAGTTGCTTGTTCACTCAGATAGTTAAATACAATAAGCACATACTAAGGCATCTATTTCTCCAGGGTAGGTTGGGTAAAGTTTTTTGAAGAGGTCACATGTAAACAGAGACTAAAGATGAAAAAGGATTTACAACATCTGAAGGACTGAAAGGGGGAAGGGAAAACAGTACTCTATTTAAAATAATTTATCAATTCAAAATACATTTATTGAGTGTATTAGATACTCCATACTAGTTAAAGATATATAGCAATGAGGAAAATAGGCAAAGTTTCTGCATCTCTGTGGCTCATGTTCAAGTCAGGGAGATGAATAGTAAATAGATAACAAAAGGTAGTCCAGATAGCAGTAAGTACCATAACGAAAAATAAAGCAGAATCAGTGAGGAGAGGGGGTTATTTTTTCTGCGATGGTGGGAGAAGATCCCTGAGAAGGATCTTTCTTAGTGATTCTTCATCTCTGAGACACAACTTAAAGGAGGAGAGGTTTATTTTGGCTCACGGTTTCAGTGTATGGTCAGCTAATTGGTTGCCTACAACGCAGAACCAGGATGGCAGAGGGGCGTAACAGAGTAAAAGCTGCTCATGTTGTGGCAGTCAGGAATCAGAGGAGAGGGAGCTGGGTTCAGAGATACACTGTTTCAGGTTACACCCCCAGTGACTCTTTTCTTCCAACTAGGCCCCACCTCCTAGAAACACATTCAGCTATGGCACACATCAATGGATGAATCCACTGGTGGATCTAATTCTTTCCAAACACATGAGCTTTGGGGGCCATTTAGATCTAAACCATGACAAGATCTCAAGTTAGTGAGAAAGTTGGTCATGAAGCTGTCGTGGGGGGAGAGTGTTCTAGGCAGAAAAATGAGCAAGCACCAAGGTCTGAGGAGGGATATGATGATGTACTCATGAAAGACAGCAGCAGCAGAGCAGGAAGTATGTGGGGCTAGAGACACATCTGGTGGAGCTAAGTGAGCAAGAGGGGGAGACTAATGGTTGATCAGGTATTGGAGAGCCAGACCATGCATGCTTAAAGACAACCTTAATATCTAGCTTTCATTTAGAATGAGATAGAGAGCCAGCAGAAGGTTTTAAACTGGTAGGCTAAAGATATAACTTGACAAATTAGAATATACGGGATTATTTTGACTGCTATGTTAAAAATTACTACAGAGGGGTAGGAGGTAGGAGAAGGGAATAGTATAGAGGCTCACACAGTAACTCAGGAAGTGAAGATGACTTGGTGCGTGTCTGTCATAGTTTGAATATGTCTGTTGTAGATTGGGTCTAGATGTCCCTCCAAAGCCTCATGTGGTCATAGGCTTGATCTAGAGTGTGTGAAGCTGTAATTGATTAATGATGCAGTGCTAAATTCAAGGGCACCACAATTAAGGGTGTGAATGCTGCCCACCCTAAGTAGTCTGAATAAGATAAAAGGGGCAGTGAGATACTATTAAGTTCTCTTATTACCTTTGCTGCCTTGTGTGTACCGAGTTTATCTCCTCTGTGATGCTTGTTTGTCATCCCTGCCTTAGAGCCAATGGGTTATGGACTGAAACTTCTACAAACCATAAGCAAGTAAACCTCTTTTCCTCTAAATCTGAATGTTGGGTATTTTGTCTCAACAACAAGAGAAAAGTAACACATGATCTGAATTTGTTCCCCAAGTGTTCAAGTGTTGGGAGATAGATATTCAGTGTGGCAATGCTGGGAAGCAGTGAACTTTTAGGAAGTGAAGCCTAAAGCTGGAAGTCATGGTGCATGCATGAAATCTAAGCAATCAGGATGCTGAGGCAGGAGGATCATGAGTTTGAGTCCA
>PVIR01044887.1:0-10973 GCA_004026965.1 Petromus typicus
GGCATATTACTCTGCCATAAAGAATGATAAATTTGGGCCGGGGATTTAGCTCAGTGGTTCCAGCGCCTGTCTTGTAAGCACAAGGACCCGGTTTCAATCCCCGGTAACCACATACAATACTGGGCATGGAGACTCACGCCCAGCAGCAACCAGTACCACATACCACAGTGCCGGGCGTGGTGGCTCACGCCTGTAATCCTAGCACTCGGGAGGCAGAGGCAGGAGGGTTGCTGTGATGTGAGTTTGAGGCTGAGCTCAGGGACAGCCTGAACTACAAAGCAAGACCCTGTCTCAAAAAACCTAAAAAAAAAAAAAAAAAACGAAGAATGATAAATTTGAGTCATTTAATACTCCAATGGACGGACATACCTTGAGGACATACTTATAAGTGAAATAAATAAAACATAGTGTAGGGCCAGAGATTTAGCTCAGTGGTTCCAGCGCTGGGCGTGGTGGCTCACGCCTGTAATTCCAGCACTTGGGAGGCAGAGGCAGGAGGATTGCTGATGTGTTTGAGGCTGAGCTCAGGGCTAGCCTGAACTACAAAGTGAGACCCTGTCTTAAAAAAAAGACATAGTGTAAATACTGTATCTTTTCTTTGGTTTAAGAAACTAAAGGTATAAACCACAAAGTGAGACCCTGTCTCAAAAACCTAAAAAAAAAAAAAATAGTATTCCCAGAAATAATGGCAGAAAACTTTCCAAGTAGTGGAAAAGAATTTGACATATAGATAAATGAGGCTTACTGGACTCCAACTAACCTTGATCCAAAAATAAATTCACATGTAGGCATGTAATAATAATCAAGATTCCAGAAACTCAATAAAACATTGAAAGCAATTAGAGAAAAGAAACAAATCACATACAAAGGAAAGCCCATTAAAATCTCAGTGGACTTTTCAACACAAACCCTCAAGTCAAGGAGAGCCTGGAATTATGTATTTCAAGCCCTAAAAGAAAACAATCTCCAACCTAGATTGATGTATCCTGCAAAACTATTTTTCAAAATCAGTGGGGAATTAAGATACTTCCATGACAAAGAACACCTGAGAAACTATGAATACTAAACCAACACTCCAAAAAAATTCTAAACAATACCCAAAAGAGACAGTGAGGGTCACGACTCCATGGGGCCCAACAGGAAAGGCAAGAAATTAAATAGAAATGGGGGGCAAATGAAAAATTAAAAAGCCAATAACAGGAAAATATCATGACAAGGATAAGCCAGTACATATCAGTTATAACCATTGACATTAATGGGCTCAATTCAGCAATCCAAAGAAACAGACCAGCGGACTGGATTAAGAAGCATGATTCATGGCTGAGAATGTAGCTCAGTGGTTCAAGCACCTGCCTTGCAAGCGCAAGGTCTTGAGTTCAACCCCTGGTAATGACATATCACAGTGCCAGACATGGTGGCTTGCACCTGTAATCCCAGCTTCGGGAGGCAGAGGCAGAAAGATTGCTGTGATTTCCAGGTAGGCCTGGGCTACATAGTGAGCACAGGGCCTGCCTGAACTATAAAAGTGAGACCTCTGTCTCAAAAAAAATAAAAAAGAAGTAAGATCCAATAATATGCTGTATTCAAGAAACACATTTGGGGCCAGGGATATAGTTAAGTGGTTCTAGCGTCTGTCTGGTAAGTGCAAGGTCCTGAGTTTAATCCCTGGTACCACATACCACAGTGCTCAGCCTATAATCCCAACACTAAAGAGGCAGAGGCAGGAGGATTGCTGTGAGTATGAGGCTAGCCTGGGCTACATAGTGAGTTCAGAGCTAGTATAAATTACAAAGTGAGACCCTGTCTCAAAAAAACAAAAAGAAAAGAAACACTTAATTCAAAAATAAATTCGTAGACTGAAAGTAAAAGGATGGAAAAGAAGTTTCCATACAACAGGAACATGTAAAAAAAGCAGGAGTGGCTATTCTGCTGACAAAGTACATTTCAAACTGAAACTAATGAAGAGAGACAAGGTCATTACAATCCTGAAAGTGAACAATCCAAGAGGAAGAGATGACAATTGAATATATATGCACCACGTGCTGGTGCACCCACCTATATAAAACAAATATTAATGGACAAGCAAATGAAATAAGCACCAATCCAATAGTACTGGGGGAACCTCCGTACTCCACTGTCACCAAAAGACAGATAAAGTAGATTTAAAATTCAACAAATACTAGAGCTGAACCAAACTTTTGAAGAAATGCACTTAATAGATGTCTACAGAGTATTCCATCCCCCAAAATCAGAATATACATTCTTCTCAGCTGCACATGGGTCATTCTCCAAAGTAAACCATATGTTAGCTCATAGAACATGACTGAAGGCAAAGCAATTGAAATTATCCCCTGTATATTATCAGACCATAGTGCAATGAAATCAGAGAATAATAGCAAAAAAAATTCAAGTAACTTCACTAATGCATGGAAATTGAAAAACATCCTCCTGAACAACCAGTGGATCACAGACAAAAGTAAAGTAGAAATCAAACAGTTTCTACAACTAAATGATAACACCAATACAACATACTAGAATTTATGGGACAAAATGAAAGCAATCCTATGAGGGAAATTCATAGTAGTGAATGCCCATATTAGAAAAATAGAGCGAGTTCAAAGAAGTAACCTAATGCTGAACTTCAACCTCCTAGGAAAAGATGAGCAAGACAAACTCAAAGGTCATATGAGGGAGGAAGTTATAAAGATCAGAGCAGAAATCAATGCCATAGAGACAAAGAGAACAATACAAAACATTAATAAGTCAAAGAGCTGATTCTTTGAAAGAATAAATACAACTGACAAAGCCTTAGCCAACTTTATTAAAAACAACAAAGAAAAGGCTCAAATTCATGCAATTATGTGTCAGTCCGATACACTCAGGGGTGAGATGCAGCAGAGAGAACAGCCTCAGAGGACTGAACCACCAAGCAGTCTTCCAACAGCTCTTTTATTATGGAGCCAATACAAAGTAGCAATGCATCGGGGTAAAAACAGAAGAGGTGGGCTGGAGCATTTCCTGGGACAGGCTTTGAAGTTCTTCCTGATATGCTACCCCAGTGTTTGTTTACCAATCTGTTTGCAAGATTCAGTAACACAAAAGTTAACAAGATGTCTGGGAAACATCCTGTGAACTGGTGAGAAGGAAACAGGAGTTCTGCATCAGCAGCTCTGGAAAAGTTCTGCTTAACTGGTAGTCCCAGGAAACTGCTAAGTGGCTACCTTTCCCCCTACAATTATGAATGAAAAAACCATAACTACAAGAGATCCAGCAGAAATCCAGAAGATTCTCAACTCCTACTTTGAGGAGCTGTACTCCAGTAAGATGGAAAACATAGAAGAAATGTACAGATTGCTAGATACATGTGAATTACCAAAGTTGAGCCAATAAGACATAAAAATTCTAAACAGGGGCCAGGGATTTAGCTCAGTGGTTCTGGCGCCTGTCTTGCAACCGCAAGGGCCTGAGTTTGATCCCTGGTTAAGCATATACCATACTGGGCATGGAGACTCACACCCAGCAGCAATCAGTACCACATACCACAGTGCCAGAGATGGTGGCTCATGCCTGTAATCCAGCACTTGGAAGCAGAGGCAGGAGGATTGCTGTAATTGTGAGTTTGAGGCTGAGCTCAGGGCCAGCCTGAACTACAAAGCAAGACCCTGTCTCAAAAAAAATAAAAATAAAATAAAAAAATAAATCTAAACAACACAATATCAGCCAATGAAATTGAAAATTTAATTAAAGACTTACCAACAAAGAAAAGCCCAGGTCCTGATGGTTTCCCTGTTGAATTCTACAAGAAAGTTAGGGAAGAGCTGAACCCACTACTTCACAAACTCTTTAATGAAATTGAAAGGGAGGCAGTACTCCCAGATTCATTTAGGGAATCAAGCCTTACCTTTATTCCAAAAGCAGAGAAAGACTCGACTAAAAAAGAGAATTACAGGCCAATTTCCCTCCAGATCCCTACTTTATGATGAGAAATACCACCAGCTCTCATAGTCTAACTAGCTAAGTAGCAGTGTACAATAAATACAAATGGTCATTGCTAGCTAGGCCTGGGTAAAAGTAGAGGCTGAAGTTTCACTTTCGAGTTTATGGAATTTATATATTAGGTATATTTTTTATAATAATGTACTATTCTCATAAAAATCAGGTATTTATATTTGGGGAAAAATCAAGCATATTTTCCCAGGGAAATGCCAGCATGTAAATATGTTAAAAAATGAAATAAATTCAACATTATGTATTGTGAATATTTGTCTACATCATTAAATAGTTTTGTACATAAAAAAGACCAGCCTGAACTACATAATGAGACCCTGTCTCAAAAAAACAGGCATAGTGGCTCACACCTATAATCGCAGCACTTGGAAGCAGAGGCAGGAGGATTGCTGTGAGTCTAAGGCCACCTTGGCTACATAGTAAGCTAAGGGCCAGCCTGAACTACGAAGTGAGGTCAAAATAAACAAAAACAAAAACCAAATAAAACAATGGTTAGAGGTCAACTAAGAAATGTAAATGGAATAAATATGAAGTCATTATTTTATTACAGTACTATAATAATTGATGTGGTACTATCAATTGATGTGATCACTAATTGGTACTAGATTAGGTAAAAAAATTGTTGGGGAAGAGTATTCAGAAAAATCTGCCAAAATCACTTTAAATGAATAATCAAATTCCACTCCAGCAATAGGCAGACAAACAGACATCCTTTTCTCCTGGTGTGATATATTCAGGACCCAGTGTAACCTCTGGAAGAATTTTGCCAAAATTGAGACCTTTACCTAATGAGGAAGCAACTATATTTTTAGCCTTAAAAAAGAACTATTTGCATTCTCTTTGCCCCAGCCATGTTGCTTAAGTTAAATGCAGTGACAATCCACAAAATAACTAGCTTTCAGTTGTCAAAAGTGCCAATTATGTGAAAGAAAACAGAAGGCTAGAGAAATATCCTAAAGTGATGCTTAAAGTATTCTAGATTAAAGTAAAAAACATATGACAACTGTACACAATGCACAAGACTTGACTGTATCCTACACTGGGACTAAAAGACTACCAGTGACATTACTGGGGTAATAAGGAAATAAAGGCTACAGAATCTATAAGGGATAATTGTATCATTCACTTCCAGAGTACTTGGTGGTTATGTAGGAAAGAATCTTTGTTCTAAAAAGCTACATGTTGAAAAATTTAGGGGCAGTAGGATGTATCCAGCTAACTTTATAACAATTCAAAAAATATCACACATACATATACGTGTGTGTCTAATATATGTGTATATATACATAGAGAAGTAAAACAAATGTGCTAACATGTTAAAATTGGCAATCTGATAGAGTATAAGGAGTCTTACTGTATTATTTCTAAAAATTTTTTCTGTAGATTTTTGAGAATTTTCAAATAAAAAAAGAAAATCGCTGCATGCCTGTAATCCCAGTACTCAAAAGGCTGGGCAGGAGCATCATCACACGTTGGAGGTCAACCTGGGCTACATAGTGAGCGCAAGGTCAGCACAAACTACATAGTGGCACCAAAAGACATTAGGAAAATGTTTTAAACTTTATCTAAAAACAGAATAAAAAATATTACCAGCATCCCAGAAATAATTCTTGGGCCTCCCAGAAATAATTTCCTCTCCAGTGCCAAAAGTATCACTACTCTAATTCAAACTCTATTTTGTTGTGAGCTTGAAATTTATATATCTTTCCCCTATTACTATGTCTGTTTTTTCTAGCCATGCTATAATACATAGGGATGGTTTGTCTTCTCTGCTGTATAGTATTCCACTACACAAATACGTCACGATTTCCTTATCTAGCATATTCTCAAAGGGCGTGAGAATACCGTGTTCGCAGTAAGGAGCTACTAGGACTAAGCAGCTGTGAATGTTCTCAGATGTGTCTTTGAGAAGCACACGTGCCCATTTCTGTTAGACAGACATCTAGGAGTTTAACTGCTGGTTCGTAAGTAATGCAATCATTCTATTTTGAGAGTTAATGATACACAACTTTCCAAAGTGGTGGTGTGTCCATTTATCATCCACACAGATATCATATTCTATGAAGAGCCTCTTCTGGTCTCATTTTTCTATTGTGCTGTCTATTCTTTGTATCACTGGTTTTCAGACCTTACTTTTTTATTTGAATGTAAGACCTTTACCGGTTACAGGCACTTTTATCTTCTCTTTGATCTGTGTCTTTCTTTCTTCACGGTGCCCTCTGATGACCAGAAATCTTAATGATAATGCTATGGCTTACCACTCTTTCCCTTTTTTTGTTTTTTTTGAGACAGGGTCTCACTTTATAGTTCAGGCTGGCCCTGAGCTCAGCCTCAAACTCACATCACAGCAATCCTTCTGCCTCTGCCTCCCGGGTGCTGGGATTATAGGCGTGAAACACCACACCCGGTACTGTGGTATGTGGTACAGATTGCTGCTGGGCGTGAGTCTTCAAACCCAGTATGGTATATGGCTAACCAGGGATCGAACTCAGGCCCTTGCTCTTGCAAGACAGGCGCCAGAACCACTGAGCTAACTCTCCGGCCCCACTCTTTCCCTTTATGCATCAGGCGTTTGGGGTCATCTTTGGTAAATCTTTACCTTTTCATCAGTTCCCAGAACTATTCTTTCCTGTTTTTTCCAAAAACACATTGTTTTGATTTGATTTGATTTTTTTTTACAGACCTGTAATACACTCGGAATTAATTTGGGTATAGAGTGTAAAACTTTTTTCCATATCTATTCAACTAACCCAACATCGATAATTTGGAAAGACTCTCCTTTTGTCCATTTCTCTGCATCATCAATTTGTTATAAATGGTGTCCATATGGGTCTCTTCCTGGGCTTCTACTGTTCCATTGGTCTACATCTTTACCCACGTACCAATACAGCATCAATTATTACCATTTAATTACTATATATAATTTATCCAATAAATTCCTCCTACTTTGTTCTTTATGAAGGTGTTGCTATCTTTGGCCTTTTAAATGCCCATAAAAGGAAATTATACCCTCTGTTCATATGCTAAGAGTTTACCAGGTATGGATGTTGACTTTTTCAACTGGTGTTTCCGAATCTAGTAAGTTTATTCTATTAATCTGATGAATAATTTGAATTAACTTTCAAATGTTAAACTAGTCTGAGTTTCTGGGGAAGAGTATAGTTGTTTAGGATGTTTTATCCTTTTAGATAAAGAACTTATCTGTTACTGCTTTGTTCCTGATATTTTCCTTCAGCTGCCTGGAGCAATGGGTTTCTACTTTTCTCGTCTTTATCAAGTTTTAACATTAGTGTTATATGAAATAAATGTTTCTAAGATATGTTAGAAAATTTTTTCTTAATTCTCTGGAAGATTATGTATAAGATTAAAGTTAGCCTTCCCTCATGTATGCAGAAGAATTTCCCTGTGAAGCCATCTGAACCTCAAGCTCACTTTCTGGGAACATTTCCAGCTGTAGAACCTATTTATCAGGTGTAAAAATGTTCAATTTTCTATGTTTCATGGTCACTTTTAATATACTATGTTTTTCAAAGACTTTGAACATGTCTATGGCAAGTATACCTGATTCTCTCATGTACTGGTATCAGGTTGTCCATAAAGTTTTTCTCTTAACAAAGCTGGTGGACAGTATGTTGATTCTGCTTGTTTTCACTGACTGACTTTGGCTTTCTTGATCTTACCTATAATTATTTGATTTCTGTTTTTATCTCTTTTATCTCATTTCTTCTACACTTTTTGGGTTTAATTTGTTTTTTTGTTTTTTTTTTTCCTAATTTCTGGAAATGGAGGCTACCTATTGATTTTTCAATTTCTTTTCTTAATTATGTAAACTTAAGGATTTGAATTTATATCTAAGCATTATCTTGTAGGTTTCACACATATCCTAGTCTCTTTTTATTCATTTTAAAGTATTTTCTAATTTCTGTACATTAATCTAGGAAAGTGTCATTTAATTTTCAAACATTTAGAGATTTCTCATATTTTTGTTGACTTTAACTCCTGGCTTATCTTACCATGGCCAACTTTATTCAGTCTTTCAAAAGAAGCTTATGAGGACTGGGGATGTAGGTCACTGTTACTGTACCTGCTTAGCATGTGCAGAGTCCTGAGTTTGATCCCCAGTACTAAAAAAAACAAAAAAAGAAGTTTATGTAATGGTCCAGAATGTGGTCTTTTGGTGAAGTATGTATGTACACTTAAATGAAAGTAACATTCTCCAACTGTTGTGTAGCATCTTATATTTGTAAATTAGATCAAGATTTTTCATGAGAATTTTAAATCCCCATCTAATTTTTTCCCTGTGTATTCTAACAGTTACAGATATTAAAAATAACTACCATGATTATATATTTGAATTTTTTCTTTCAGTACTCTTAATTCTTGCCGTCTATTTTGAGGCTGTGATATTTGGTGCATAAAAATTTAAATTTGTTGTATATTTCTGAGAGATTGACCTTGGTATAATTATGAAAGATTTCTTCTTGTCTCTGAGAATGCTTCTTACTTAAAATATGATTTACGAGATGTAAGTATAAGCTTGCTTACTCTCTTTATATTAGTTTTACATGGTGTCTTCACTGAATTTCTCATTGCTGAGACAAAATACTCAACATCCAAATGTAAAGAAGGAAAGAGCTTCTTGACTCTCAGTTTGTAGAGGTTTCAGTCCGTAGTTGTCTGGTTTCAAAGCAGAGTGCTCCATCGCAGAGCAGGCAGGCAGGGAGCAGCAAACAGCACACAAGTGACACCAGCCCTCTTTCTGTCCGTTACATCTTACCTAGGTTACCTACAACTCACACTTTTAATCCAGCATGACACCCTTGATCCCAGCATTGCACACCCCAGATTCAAACATCTCTGAAAAGCCCACCTATGACCGTATGAGGCTAGATACAAGCCGTGACATATGGTGTTATTGTTTGAGTTTGAATGTTCCTCAAACGCCTATATGTTCTAGTGCTCCAACTGATGGCACTGTCAGAAATGGTGAAGACTTGGGAAGCGAGGCCTATGTGAAGGAAGGAGGTCAGCAAGGTTGTCCTATGAAGGGGATGTTGGGACCTTGGCCTACCCCAGCTATCCTGAGGTGATGGTTCACCTTGCTCCCCACCATGGTGCTCTGCCTCCCTACAGGCCCAGAGAGAATGTAACCAAGAAACCATGGACTGAACTCTCTGAAACCAGGAACTATAATAAACCTTTTCTCCTTTACGCTGGTTTTCTCAAGTATCTTCTTATAGTGATGGCATGCTAATATATTATATAGATATATTTCTCTGTTCTTTACACATCTTCAAGTTATGCTCCTCACAGTTTCATTGTTTAGAGATTTTTGTCAACTTTAATTTTAAGAATCTTTGCTTTTTAATTATTGTCTCTATCTCCACTTAATTATTGAAATATTTTCCCATGTATGTTATTACTATTTGGCTTCTCATTATCTCAACTCTTTAATCCTTTCTCTCTTCTTTGGCTTTCTCTGTTAGTATACTGGATTGAATACTGCTCCCCCCCAAATTAATATTCTTCCAGAGCTCAGATTCTAACCATACTTGGAAGTAAGTTAGAGTGATGGGCTAGATTTTCATTGCTGGAACAAAACCTCTGACTACACAACTTAGAGGAAAAAAGATCCACGCTACTGAGCTTGGCTTTCACATGCATCCTGTCACTATTCTTTTTTTTTTTTTTTTTTTTTTAGGTTTTTGGAGACAGGGTCTCGCTTTTGTGGTTCAGGCTGGCCCTGAGCTCAGCCTCAAACTCACATCACAGCAATCCTCCTGCCTCTGCCTCCCGAGTGCTGGGATTACAGGCGTGAGCCACCACGCCCGGCAATGTGGTATGTGGTACTGGTTGCTGTTGGGTGTGGATCTCCACACCCAGTATTGTTATGTGGTTACCGGGGAATCGAACCCGGGCCCTTGCGCTTGCAAGACAGGCGCCGGAACCACTGAGCTAACTCCCGGCCCCCCTGTCACTATTCTTAACATACACTCATCTTCCCCTGGCCAGTGGGCTCCTCCAGGTGAGGACTGTGACTTATCTGTGAGCTGTCCCTGTGAACAAATGCCTGTGCACCCTTGTTTTCTCAAATGAATTATAATTTCAGACACTCTCTTTTGTCCAAATTAATGTATAAATTACTCCAGATAGTTCTATATTTAAGGTCCCCTTACATCTCCCAGACTCTTAACACCGTAAGTTACATTTAAAAATATTATATTGCAAACCCTGAAGTTGTTTGCCTCCTTGTTTGTTTTGAATATATTGATTGTATAACATTCATCCCCAGTACCAGGCTGAGGACCCAGGAGGTATTCCATATATAACTGACTAAATCCTACCGACTAGTTTTTATCCCCTAGCCAAGTGCTACAGTTTATATCTAGATGTCCCCCCAAAGCCTCATTTGCTTATAGGGGGGCTTTGGGGAAATGATCAGATCATAGGAACATGATACCACAGTCTACTGATGACATGATGGCTAAGTGTGATTCTGGGAAGTAACAGCCTGAAAAGAGGAGATGAATGACTGGGGCTGTGGTCGGAGGGTCTCCCTCTCTCCTCCCTTGATCTCTCTCTGTCTCTCTCTCTCTCTCTAGCTCTCCCTTTCTCTCTCTCTCTCCCTCCCTCCCTCTCTCCTTCTGATCCCTGTCTATCATACCATGAGCAACCATTCTCCACCATGCCCCTCTGCCATGCCACTTTGCCTTGGATCCCTCCAACCATGGACTGAAACCTCTACAAACTTGAGCCAAAATAAATCTTTCATCCTTTAATATGTGGGTGTTCGGTATTATCTCTCACCAATGAGAAAGTAAATAAGACACCAAGCTAGTGAGGACTCAGTGTCCCTATAAAATATTTTTAATTTCATCTGACTAGTCTTTGATGGGACATCTTGCCTCCCCTGAAAGTTGTAAAGCAGCATGCTATTCATTACGAGGTAATCAAAAATTGATGAC
>PVIR01044888.1:0-10992 GCA_004026965.1 Petromus typicus
TTTCTACTATGACCCTGCCCTGAGTGGCAGCCCCAGGGCCCGAAGAAATAGAGGGTCAGGAGCCCCCTAACGGGGTGTGGAAGCAAGCAGGCAGGCAGGAAGTCCATGCTTCCGGCTTTCCCTGCTGTCTAGCAGTTTCTTCCCCAGTACTAGATTGAACTGGGGCCTTTTCAATGAGCTATATCTCCAGCTTTTTTCAAATTTTGATACAGGTTCTCGCTAAATCATTAAGTTGCTGGTCTTGAATTCCTGATCCTCCTGCTTCAGCATACCAGAGTGCTGGGATTACAGTCACACAGCAGCCTGGGGACCCACAATGGAAGGGGATGCAGGCAGGTGGCCAGGGCTGCGGGCGGAGGCCCCCCCGCCCCCCGCAGAGACACCTTCCGGGCAGTGCCATGTGTAGGAGACACTTCCGCATTCACACTCACATTCCTCATGAGGCATCTTACTGAGAGAAGAGGCTGCTGTCTTAGCAGTTGACAGGAGGCATGGAGCTGTCTGCCGGGATCCTTTGGGTGGCCCTCACCCAGAATTTGGGGGCAGCATAGGGAGGGACACTGAGTCCCAGCTACTCCAGCAGCCACGTGAAGCTGGCCAGGCAAGCCACTGTGAGAGCTTGAATCTGTGTCCCGGGTCCTTCACCCCTGAGGCCTCCCCAAGAGGGAGGGCCAGCTGGGCATGGTGGCGCAGGCCTGTGACTACGGCACTCACTCACGGGGCTGAGACACGAATATTGCTGTGAGTTCAAGGCCAGCCTGGGCTCCATTGTGAGTTCAAGGCCAGCTGCACTACACAGCAAACTACACCCCCTCAAAAAAAACGATTAACTGAGGTCCAACAATGTGTACACCAGGACTGAGGGCAGTGCCTTCGGGGTTCATGAGCAGCATGAGGGGAAAGGGTTCAGCCGCCCCGCCTTGTAAGACAGCGGCCTTCGTGCAGGAGGGGCGGGCGGAGTGAGGGAACAGCAGACACAGAGGAAGCGGTGGGACAGGGACAGGAGTCAGGAGAGTTGGAGGAAGCACAGGACAGGGCAGGGGACCCACGAGGCCAACTGCCACTGAGTCATGGCTTCCAATGGGTCACTATAGGTCATTCCACGTGCCCCTGACAGTGAGGTTGACCCACGACACCAGGCCGGCTGTCTTCATAGACTGAGGCCACATGTGCCCCAGACCCAGCCACTGGTCGCATGAGCCACAGAAGCAGTGTGACAGCACTTGTGTGAGAACGTGCCTGCTCGGCAGTTTGACAGGAGGCTGTCCCCGTGTGCCATGCACACCCACTTTTCTTAACAGCATGGCCCTCCAAGGCTCTCTGCTAGGCTTAAATTCATGGTTGCCAAGCAGGAGCAAGGGCCCAGCGCCTCACCATCCTGCTGCTTTCAGGAACCAGAAATCAGGACCAGGACTTGCAGGTGAAATCATCCTGTGAACCACTGCTGCCACCAATTACTTTTTTTTTTTTTTTTTTTTATGGTACCAGGGATCGAGTTCAGGCCCTGGTGCTTCTAAGGTAGGTGCAGTACCACTTGAGGTAAATCCCTGGCCCTTCACCAATTGCTTTTAAACATTTTCCAGGCCAAACCAGAGTCCCCAGTGAGACCAGCTGTGGGAAAGACGGTGAGGTTGGGAGCTGTGTGGTGCAGGGGTCTGAGCACCCTGCCAGGGCACTGCTCTCCAGGGTGCACCATCCATGGGATGGTGGCCTGGGCGGTCCTCTCTCTGCAGCCTCTCCTGCCAACAGGAGAACCCCCGGTCACTCTCCCAATGGCAAGTGCCCAGGGCAGAAGCCCCACCACGTTGTGATGACCCAGCCACCCAAGGTCGCCTGGGCAGAGCTGTGGCTAGAGGCGGCAGGGCTCTTCAGGAGCTTGTAGGACAGCAGAGGTGGCCTGGCTGCCACCTAATCTGCCCTCATGTGATGCCAGGATTCTTTCCACCATGGCTAAGATGAGGGCTTTGCCGGCCTCTGCTTGAATGCTTCCAGGGACAGAAGACTCACTACTTCCTGATAGCAATAACAGCAGCAAGCTTTTTTTTTTTTTCAGTACTGGGAAGTGATCCAGGATCTTTATAATGAGCTACATCCCCAATCCTTTTACTGTAATTTTTCATTTTTATTTATTTATTTGGTATTTCATTTTGTTTTGGAGACACTCTAACTATGTAGCTTAGGCTGACCTTGAACTCACTATGTAGCACAAGAGGCCTCAAACTCACAGGAATCCTCCTGCCTCAGCCTTCCAAGTGCTAGGATTACACATGGATGCTACCACGCTCAGCTTTCATTTTTCATTTTGAAAAAGAGTTTTGCTAAATCACTAAGCTGCCCTGGCTGGGCTTGAACTCATGATCTTCCTGCCCTAGTGGGAGGAACTCAGGTTACTGGGGTTGTGTCCCTCAAGAGCACAGTGGGACCCCAGCTCCTTCTCTCGCCCCTCCTCCAGCTGCCATTGAGCAGTTTTGTTCCACTGTGCATTTCCTGCTGTGAAGTTTACCCTCCCCACAGGCCCAGAGCAACAGGACCAAGCAACTGCAGACTGAAACTTCCAAAATCATAGACCAAATAAACCTTTCCTCCTTTTAAGTTTTCTGATACTTTGCCACAGCAAAAGAAGGCTAACATACTCTCTCTGCGAGGCCTGGTTTGATCCCCTGATGTCGACAGGGGCAAGTCTGAGCCTTGTGCATCATGCCTGCCCTGCAGAGCAGATGTTTGCACGCTGCCTCCATGGCCCACCTGACCACTCTTTCTATTTCTAAATGGGTCCAGTTCCTCATGTGGCTCGGCCCAGCGCCACATACTGTCTGGTGCTCCCTCAGGTTTCTGGTGGCTCCAAATGCAAACCATAATGAAATGACATCTCTAGAAAACACTCAACATTCTTGAATTTAAACCCACTGAAAACCTGCTTTAACAAAACATGTCCATACCAACGAGTTCATGACTGACAGGTCAACCTTGAAAGAGTTACCAAAGGGAGTGCTTCAGGCTGACCGAAGTGGTTGTAGAAGGAAGCAAATGCAGGAAGGAATAAGAAGCAATACAGGGTGCAAATGCGTGAGCGAGTAGAAGTTAGTATGGGCTGTGAAGAAGAGGTGACATCTTGTGAGTTTTTAAATAATGTATAATTAAATTACATGTGAAAATTAGCACAAAATTTGGGCTAGGTAAATGGAATTAACATGTTTTTAGGCATTTGCATTATCTGGGAGAGTGGAGAATTTGCTAATTAATATTAGATTCTAAAACATTGTGTATGGTTAAATACAATATCCAGACAGTATCAGACATATGAAGTTGGGAAATAAATTTATAAATTCATCAACCCCCTCTAGAAAAGAACACAAGACAGGGGGGGAAATGAACATAGACTGGGTGTGCTGATCGAGAAAAAGTAGTAGAGTTAAACTAAAATATATCTGTATATCAGTAATTACATAAAATATAAATGAACAAAAGACTTCCAGTAAGAGGTAAAGATAGGACAGATGTTAATATGCAAATATTATGTAAATATGCAAACATATATACGTCACCTACAAGAAACACACATACCAGATAGTTGGTAAAGTTAGAAGGATGTAAAAAGAGGCACTGTGGAAAATAAAATTAGTGTAAATAAGTCAAAATTTTAACTATACAGTAAGTCAAAATGTGAAACGTACCCATGAACAGAATAAAAACATCAAAGGACCCCCAGGACCTATCGTAAGAGGTGACATCTGTGTTCCTGGAACCCGGGTGGACACTGCGGAAGTGACCTTCTGTGCCATGCGGATTAGACCCTAAAACATCGTGTATTGGTCTTGCTCATTGAACAGCCCTGTGAAGAAGTCGCTTGCACTGGGGACAAAGTCCCCGCGGAGGCAGCATCACTGCAGGCGGTGTGGGTGAGGCGCCCCGCGGTTCCAGCCCCGGGGTCTGGGCGTCGTCCTCACGGGCTGCGGACACCGCGGGCACTAGCCAGGTGCCTGCCTGGTCCGTGATACAGAACCTGAGGCGTAATGACCGCCCCGCGCCCCTGCGTGGAGGGCTCATGAATTCGAGCTGCCGCGGGCCCGAGCCGAGGAGCTGCCGGAGCACCAGGGAGGTTCAGGTTTTGCTCCAGGTGCTGGTGCTGTGAACGTGTCCATTTTGTGATCAGTCATAAATTGAACGCTGAGGACTTGCACACTGGTCGGTGTGTGGGTTATACTTCCACAAAAAAGATGAGATGCAAGAAAGCAAAAGACGAGGAGATGGAATACAATGGAAGGTTTAAGGGTGGAAACATAGGAAAGGGAAGGGTCCTCGATCCTGGAGGTAGAGCTGGTGCTGGACAGTAAAGCTACCCCTAACTGGCCAGGGAAGAGGCCCTCAGGAGCGAGCCCACCTGTGAGCACGTGCAGTGACAAAACATCGCCACAAGGTGGCAGCATCAGCCCGCGAACCCTATGCATGGCCTTCTCGCCCTGCACTAGACTGGCTGGGGCTGGAAGCTGGGGCCAGGGATGATGAACACAACCCAGCAGTTCTGAGTTTTGATGATCACCTGCCTCCAGGTCGGCGGAGGGTGGGGTAGTTTTGCAGAGCTCTAATCTGTGAAGTTGCGGCCAAAAGCTTTTATGAGACCCCCTGGTGGCCTCTGGAGGCAGAAAGGCAGGCGTCACAGGGAATCCTGGCCCTGCTGCTTACCACCTGGGGACCTGAGCCGCGCAATAACTTCTCTGTCACCCACTTTCTCAGAAGCAAAGTGGGCTGACGATGGTAAATTCCCCCTGGGCCTGGGCAGTGGGCTCAACATGATGGTTCTTGAGGGGGCAAAGTTGGGGCCAGGGGGCTGAGCAGTCAGGGCTCAGAAACACATCCCAGGTTGAAGTAAAGGTGATGGTGCCTCAGAAGCATCTGTTCTTCTGTCCCTTTCTGTCCCCCTCCCTGGGAACTAGATCACCTTCCCCCAAAGCTAACCATAAGCCCTAGAGAGATCACACCCTGCCTTCTTCCCTAAAGGCACAATTGTGCCTGGGCCCAGAGAAAGAGGTGCCCCAGAGCCCAGCGCCCCTGAACACATGGGTCGTGCCTGGTGGCATCCGGGCCTCAGCTGTTTGTCCAGTCTCAGTGCTACACGCAGTCCTTGCTTGGTTGAACCTAAGCGTAAAAATGGATACTTCGTCCTGCGAAGGCTTCGTGTTTCACAAAGCTCTGATTGACCACATCCGTTCTGCTCTCTTCCTGTTCGCCTGTCTTTATTACAGGAATGTCAGGGTGGTCCCTTCTAGGGGAAGGAAGCAGACCATGTTCTCCACCCCTAAGCATCCTCTGGTTGTCTCTGAGGACCAGAGCCAATTGTGGCTGAGACACCTGCTGTGTGCTCACGGGAGACCACCAGGTGGCGCTATCACACTTTGCAAACAGGGAGAGGAGGCTCTGATTCCAGAGTCCAGTCTTGTCCCTCAGGCCAGGGACCTCCTCTGTGTCCCCCATGGCCAGCCAGCCTTGGCATCATGCCTGCTGGCTCCAGGGGCCAGGAACAGCCCTTCTGGCTGGCACAAAGAAATTCCAGGGTATCTAGACCCAGGAGAGACGGCAGGCTTGCTCCAAGAGCTGTGGTACAACCCATGAACCTAGGCGAAAGGGCTTGAGGTGCGTGGAGACTCCCTGTCTCTCCTTCCCTCCCCACTTCCTCCCTTTCTCCTCTTCCCCTTCCTGGCCTCCTCCTCCTCCTTTCTGTGTTTCATGTGTGTTTAAGATTTAAAATGCCTGGGCTGCAGGTGTTTCTTAGCAATAGTGTTACAGGAAATAATGCCAAAGATGAAATATGAAATATTATTCTTCCGACCTGTTACCTGTATGATATACCGAGTTCATGTTCTCTAGAAATCGAAGAATGAGTTCTAGGAATAACGGAGGTGAAGAGCAGGAAGATACTTTTAGAAAAGCTACTGAAGGGCAGGAGAGGCACCCAAGTGGGGAGCACAGGGAGCCCCACTTTACAGAGGAGTTGTATAGGGTGAAACCCAGGTGGGTACAGTGTGGGTCCCAGCCACGCACATCCAGTGAGGTTAACAGTCACTTAGGTAATGGTGGTCCGATTGGGAAACAAGTCACATAACAAGCATGGATGGGAAGAACAAAGATTCTCGTAGGAAGTGGGTGGTCCAAAGGTCTCCCCTGAGATGGTGGATGTCTATCTAGTCTTCTTTAGGCCCAGTGTTTGTTCTTGGAGGAACTCTGCAGGTCCAGCCATCTTTTTTTTTTTGAGACAGGGTCTCGCTTTGTAGTTCAGGCTGGCCCTGAGCTCAGCCTCAAACTCACCTCACAGCAATCCTCCTGCCTCTGCTTCCAGAGTGCTGGGATTACAGGTGGGAGCCACCACGCCCGGCACTGTGGTATGTGGTACTGGTTGCTGCTGGGTGTGGGTCTCCACACCCAGTATTGTATGTGGTTACTGGGGATCAAACCCGGGTCCTTGTGCTTGCAAGACAGGCACCGGAACCACTGAGGTAACTCCCTGGCCCCCCTTGTTCTTATCTTAGGCCTACTTTTCAGCCATTCGCCTCCAGTGCAGCTGTGGTGCAGCTGACCTTTGCCCTGGCCCTCTGAGGACCTCGCCTATCTGACTGCCAGTAATATTTCCATCTAGCCTGTCTATCCATAATGACAGAACATTAGCCTAGAGTGTGTAAGGCTCTGAGTTCCATCCCTAGCACGCACAAATAAAGGAAAAAACCATCATGATGTCTACCGGGGCACCACACTTGCCATCTGCAAACCCTTCCCCTTGCCGACTGTCGAACCACGCTGACTGGCCCCTGTCGTAGGCTCTGCTCTGCTCACTGCAGCTTTCCTGCTGTTCCCGCCCCACTTCAGGAAACCTAGGGGCAAAAGTGCAGCTGCTCCATTCCTAGATACTGAGGGGGTCAGAACTATATACCCCAAGCCAGGACCAACCCGCCGGCCCAAGATACACCTTCTTGGCAGAAGGGTCATTTGAGCTATCACCATGAGAAACGCAGATAAAGGAAACACTTGCAAACAGGAGGCCTTTTGTGAGGGGAATTGAACTCTGAAGAGAAAGCCTCCTTCCCCTCCCCCTTCTCTCCTCCTCCTGTATTTCTCTCTTTTGCCCTCCCTCTTTTTCTCTCGTTTTGGACCAAGGTCTTACCGCATAGTTCAGACTGGCCTTGAACTCACTACTGTCCCAGGCTGGTCTCAAACTCACAGCGGTCGTCCTAGCTCAGGCTCCTGGGATCTAGAATTATAGGCATGCGCTATCATGCCCCACTTGACCCAGCTCTGGGAATCTGTCAGGACAGGTATTTTGTTACCTGGTCGTGTCTCCCACAGCCTAAAGAGTTTCCCCAAATTATTTCACCTTGTAGTAGGTTCTTAACTCTGTCACAAAAAGAATTTTCAGGATACATCCATGAGAGGAATGGAAAGGCTTCCTTAGGCAGCGTTAAATACACACTCGTGGAGATGGAGTGTGTCCTAGAGAGAGGTGCACGGTGGGCTGCAGCAGAGCCACGGGGTATGGGCCGGGCTGTCTGTAGAACTGATTCTATGAAAAGCATTCGTAGGTTTGATTTACTTGTGAAAGATGATGGTGCTGGCCCAGTCACAGATGAAAAGCAAAGGCCTAAGATCTATTGTTTTTGGTTGGGAGGAGGTCGTTCTTTGTGTATTTTTATTTTTTTTTCATTTATTTATTTATTTAAAAAAATTTTTTTTTTTTTAGAGACAGGGTCTCGCTTTGTAGTTCAGGCTGGCCCTGAGCTCAGCCTCCAACTCACATCACAATCCTCCTGCCTCTGCCTCCCCAGTGCTGGGATTACAGGCGTGAGCCACCACGCCCAGCACTGTGGTATGTGGTACTGGTTGCTGCTGGGTGTGAGTCTCCACGACCAGTATTGTATGTGGTCACTGGGGATCAAACCCCGGTCCTTGCGCTTGCGAGACAGGTGCCGGAACCACTGAGTTAACTCCCTGGCCCTGTTTGTGTACTTTTAAAACAAGCTCTCAAATTGTCCAGGCTGGGTTCAAACTTGCAGTTCTGTATGTTTCAGCTTCCCAGAATGCAGGGATAGCAGCTGTGCACCATCATGTCTGGTTTTCATCTTTTGTTTTTGTTTTTAAAATGTGGGTGTTCTGAGATGTTTTTCCTAAAAACATTTCTTGAATGCTTGTGTTATTGGACGTGGTGGCGCTGGAGTCTTCTCCTAGAAGTGGTTTCTAGGTTCTTTCTATCAAGACAAAGAATTGGTCAAGATAAGCACAAAAAGTAATGAGAAATTACTTTTTTTTTTTTTTTAGATAGGGTCTCACTTTGTAGCCTAAACTGGCCATGAACTCAAGGCAATCCTCCTGCCTCTGCTTCCTGAGTGCAGGGATTACAGGTGTGAACCACACATCTGGCCCTGTGGTTATTGTGGTACCAATTGCTGATGAGTGTGAGTCACTACGCCCGGCATTGTGCTATGTGGTTACCAGAAATGGAACTAGGGTCCTTGTGCTGGCAAGGCAGAGGCCGGAACCACTGAGCTAAATCTCCGGCCCGGTTTTACAGTATTAAAAGTAGGAAAGGTTTTACATTATTAAAGGTAGAGTGACTTCGGGCCAACTAAAAGTAGAAGAGAAGCACACTGTGAGGGGCGACCGCTGCAAAACAGAGCACAGGGACAAAGAGCTCACAGGAGGACATTCTGGAATCCCCTGACCGCTCAGCGGCCCTCAGGTTTAGGCCGTCCTATCAAAACCAGCTTCAGTCCTGCAAGAATTGAAGATAGCACTCTGATTGGTTCCACAAGTAGGGCGGGGCTCCGGGAACTGTTCGCGCATGTGTCCTGGACCTCTGTAAGCAACAGGTCCCGCCCACTTCCCAGCCAGTCACACCTCTTCTTCCGCCTCACCAGACTGGGTCTGAGGCTAAGTGAGGTAAGAAATCAAACCCACCCTACTCAGAGTAGGTTACATCTTTGCTAATAGTACTTTAAAAGGTTTTTAAACTGTTGGAGAAAAAAAGTTTTTTGAACTTTCAATTAAAAGGTACATATTTAAAGAAATTAAGTGCCTGGAGTGCGGGGGAGGCGGCGGACATTTATGCTTCTCTTGAGAGGGTGGAAAACCCAGGAAAAGATGCCTTTCTTTTCCTGAGAAGGGTTCCATCCCACATTACAGCTGTGAACCTAGTTTTGGTTTCTTTTTTGCAATGGATAATTTAAACATTTTTTAAAAATTCTCTCGACTGTACCTTCTTTATTTCAGAATCAAGTTCCTGCCCTTTGTTTTCTGTTAAACCAGTGTATAGACTCCAGTATTCTTGAGGAATTTTAGATGTGTTGGGTGTGGAAGGAAAGGAGCCTCAATTTAACCAAGGGGGACACTTCATGGGTTGCCTTGGCGGACTTCCACTGGGCCCAACAAGTTGGAGTCTTCTGAAAAGTGCAGTTGGTTATGATTTCTTCGCCTCCTCCCTACCTTTTATTTCTTTTATTCTACTTCACTTGGAACTGGAAATTTGCAGGGAAGGCCTGACATCTGTCACCTCACTGAATCAGTGGACCCTGGGTGTCACAGAGGGTTCGTCATTGTTCTGACACAGGGGAGCAAGTATCCCCGCCAAAAAGGAAATATAACTTTCAACGTGCTAGATATCTGAAACATGGGGTAATGTTCTCTGCAATTGAAGAACAAATTCTAAGAACAATGGAGGCTAAGAGTAGGAAAAGTATTGAGAAAGAAAGCTTCTGCCTAAGAGGGATGGAAGGGGGACCCAAAAGTGACTTCCCAGGGGATCTTATGGAACAAATCCCCGAGGTGAGGGGCTTCAAAGTGAGACAAAACTATAGTCAACCAGTAAGATTACAAGTATCATCACTTAGGTAGTACCTGATTAAATGGGGTTCCAATGAAAATGGTCACGTAGCAAGGATACAAGGATTTTCAATCAGGGGTCTCTCCTAGGAGGGTGGGTAAAACTGGCGTTCCACCCAGGTGAAACCTACTTAGAATATCAATCTGCTATCCTGCGTGGGTGTGGTAGTTTCTCCCCTGTGTAATGCTGGCCTTCAGTGAGTGACTCTTGATGGTCCATCATGTTGGCTCCTTGGCTGTCCTCCGTGTGGACTTTTCGAGGGCCAGCCATATCCAACTGCCTACGAGGTGTCTCACTAGTTTATCTAACCCCAACAGCATTACCATCTTTCTCCTCACAAGCGTGGAGCTGAGATTTATCCTGGGAGCTTCCAGCCTCTTTCTCTCCCCGGCTGAGGGACTTCTAGCAATTTAGTGTGCTGCTCCCCAAACTTGCTTGCTGGGGAAGCTTGTTGACGACTCGGTTTCCACACCGCGGCGCTGATCAGTGGTGACTGGTGGCCTTCATTCATCACTGATTGAATATTCACTCTGTACCATGCTGGAGAAACAAGGCAGAGAAAGGGGGGAGGAGCCCCAGTGCAGAGGAGGCCCAGGAAGTGGGGTGCACGTCCAGGGACTTCGAGGCTCAGCCAGTGTTTGTGGGATGCTGGTAATAAAAGGAGAGCCCGGGTCAGGGAGTGGGAAGGCTCTGAGAAGCTGTCCACCCAGCGAGGACGCAGCTTGAGGGTGCCGTGGCACCCCTGTGAGGATGGACTGCCGAGGGCCACAGCACCAGGCCCTGCCAAGTCCCCTAGATCCCATTTTGTACTGGTCAATAAATAGGGCCAGGAATGGAGTTGGGAAGGTTCTGGCTTCCTTCCCATGTACACATCTGTACAAACATAAAGCAAAATCATGATTAATGAAGGCTGAGGCTGAAGCTCCGTGAAACAGCCCTCACCTAGTGTACATGAGGTTCCCTCCCTAGAACTAGTAAAAAAAGAAAAAAAAAAAAGCTTTTCACAGAGAAGCCAGAAGGCCCTTAGGAAGCAAGAGTTAGATGTGATTCTGAGTTCAGGAAACTGCCTGAATGTGAACTTTGTCCACCTGACTGCAGGCTCGTGGAATACAGTCAGGTACGCTGTTCCC
>PVIR01044889.1:0-10975 GCA_004026965.1 Petromus typicus
CTTTAGGCTGTTAAAAATAATGCTGTGAACGTTCATGTACAAATTTTGTATATACTTTTCCTTCCCTTGGTTGTATATTTAGGAGTGGAATTGCTGGCCTCTGTATTTATTCAAAATCGAATCTGTAGAGGATCTGTCTGACTCTTACAAAATGTGACATTTTGTATCCTACCAGCAGCATATGAAGGTTCCAGTCAACAACCTGACCAACACTTGTTACTGTCTAAAGCTTTATTTGGCATTGCAGGGCATTGAAGCCAGGGTCTGTACCACTGAGCTATGCCCTCGCCCTTTCACTTTTTTTTTTTTTTTTTGTACCAAGGATTGAACTCAGGACCTTGGCACGTGCTAGGCACTGAGCTACATCCTCAGCCCTTCTTCATTTTTGTTTGTTTGTTTGTTTGTTTTTATTTGTTTTGTTTTTTATTGTAGCTCTTCTCATCAATGTGAAGTGATAACTCATTTGGGATTTTTGTTTGTTTGTTTGTTTGTTTTTTAAGGGTTTTTTTTGAGACAGTGTCTCGCTTTGTGGTTCAGGCTGGCCCTGAGCTCAGCCTCCAACTCACATCACAGCAATCCTCCTGCCTCTGCCTCCCGAGTGCTGGGATTACAGGCATGAGCCACCACACCCGGCACTGTGGTATGTGGTACTGGTTGCTGCTGGGGTGAGTCTCCACGCCCAGTATTGTTATGTGATTACTGAGGATCGAGTCCCGGTCCTTGCGCTTGCAAGACAGGCGCCAGAACCACTGAGCTATATCCCCGGCCCTCATTTGGTTTTTTATTCTCATCTCTCATGGTGATAGTTTAAGGCCAGCCTGAACTACATAGCAAGACCCTGCCCTCAAAAAAAAAACCAAAATAAAAAGTAAAAACACAAAACAAAGCATTGTGTAAAATCTACTCTGTTCTAGAAAATATCCAGAAAACATGTCATTTTTTTCAATTATATTTGAAAACAAAAATTGATGCTTTAAGGAAATACAAATTGTGACCATTTTTACACTAATGCTGTCATTTATTGGAGATAATAGCATATACTTTTAAGTCTCAAATTCATTTTGCTAAAGTATTAGATTTTATTAATTATACCTTAACTGCAAGGATAACCAGACTACAGCCATAGTCTGGTCAGCTGTTGTTTCTAAATAGTTTTATTAGAACATGACCACACCCATTTTTTCACATATTGTCTGTGACTGAATACAGTTGAATGGTTGCAGCAGAGAAGTGTGGCCCACAAAGCCTAACATGGTTATGATCTGGCCCTTTACGGACCCTTAGCCACACAGTGGAAGACTTTGGCATCATACAGTTGCTTAGAGTGAATGGTCATGTGAAAGATTTGATATCTTTCTCATGATTTTGTCTCCAAAGAAAAAACAGTTTTTTAGTAACACCCATCCAAGTATCTGGATTTAACAAAAATTATGCAGCATGATTCTAATCATCACTGTATATAAAAAACTCAGATCCTTAACCTTAGCCTGATTGCAGGGAACAGCCAACCAGCCAGAGCTTATAGACAGAATGTGGCAGGTAAACATTTTCATGTACTATGTTTGATTGATAAATAAAAAGTTATGGGGTCAAATTCATGTAGCTCTGTGTTGTCAGGGAGTGTCCCTGCAGACACACACACAAATCTTTCCTGTATATACACAGGGCAGCTTGGGGCAGCATACTGTACTGACCTAAATGCATTTATTTAAAAGAGGAAACATATTTGAATAAACTTCCAGTTTTGTCCTTAAATCAACCAGTGGTTTGTTTTTTTTGTTTTTTTGTTTTTTTTTTTTTTTGAGACAAGGTCTCGCTTTGTGGTTCAGGCTGGCCCTGAGCTCAGCCTCCAACTCACATCACAGTAATCCTCCTGCCTCTGCCTCCCGAGTGCTGGGATTACAGGTGTGAGCCACCATGCCCGGCACTGTGGTATGTGGTACTGGTTGCTGCTGGGGTGAGCCTCCACGCCCAGTATGGTATGCGGTTACCAGGGAATCGAACCCAGGCCCTTGCGCTTGCAAGACAGGCACTGGAACCACTGAGCTAACTGCCCGGCCCAACCAGTGTTTATTTTTAAAACTTAGAAAATATTGAAAAGTTGAAAGGGAAAACTAAGGGTCAGAGGAAAATGTTTTGACAAAACATGTAAAAGAACTTTTGAGTTCATTTATTCATCATTAAGCAGAGAAAAGTAAAGTTTGTTCTCATTTCTCAAAAAATAAAAGACTGAGGTATTTACAAATTTGTTTTGAGCTCTTTCCAGCTGACTATTAGATAAATTTAGACTGGTACTTTGTTCCAGTCTTGACAGCTATTCCATTATTTAAGCCATTTATTTAATTGTTGGGTCAGTGTCTTATATTAAGCACAAGACAGATTCTATCTTCCACCACTTGGGAACTTAGAATGTGTAGCCATTGTTATTGAATGAGTGTTTACAGGTCATGCAACTGCAAAAAAATACTGTTTTAGTGATACTCAAAATCCAGCTTGACAATCTTTGGACTTAAAAAAAATGAGACCAAAAAAAACCCTCTGAAAGATTTTTAAAGCTATGTTACTGATTCATAAATATATCTCAATGGTCCAAATAAAAAAAAAAATCATACTAGTCAGTGAAAGCACTGCTGACGCAAAGCAGTTATTATTGACCAAAATTACTTGATCTTTGGTTAAAGGTGAGGCTTTTTTTTTTTTTTTGAGACGAGGTCTTACTATGTAGTTTATGTTGCTCTCGAACTCACTATGTTACCCATTCTGCCTGCCTCAGCCTCCTGAGTGCTGGGATTATAGTGCATCACCAAACCGGGCTTAAGGCTCACTTTAAAGAGATGAGAATGCTTCCCACAAAAGTAGGGAAGAAACAATAGGGGATTCACTTTATTTACTCAACAGTCCCTGCTGTGTGTTAGCCCTGTTTTAAGCACCTCACATTAGCTCCTGCAGTTGTCGTGACAGATCTATAGGCTGTATTATTAACATTTCCATTTTACAGATGTGGGAACTGGGGTTCAAAGGGCTGAGGTCCGTCAGCCCTTAATGGCTGGTTAATTTGATCCTAGCCAGTCTGCTAGCCATGTGACTTATTGTGCCAATTTAATTTGCTATATGTGAAAAAGATAGACTTCTCTGACATGATTTATTTTTGCCTGTCAGATTGCCCTGCCCTTTATGGCTCAGCAAATTACAGATCTTGTTAACTAGCAAACCATAATATAATCTGATATTTTTAGGATGTGAGATTAAGTCTGTGTCTGTTTTCTTTAGGCAATCAAGATTGTATAGTTTTAACACTATTGAAAAAAATATTATACAGTTTGTATTTTGGAACATTTGTAGCATGACCATTTATCCCAGCTTGTTTTTATTATGTAATTCAGGTTGAATTTGGAAAAAAAGTTAGTTTTCCTGGAATCCTGCCCATAATCGATGCTTTCAGAGACCTTGCAAATGACTATTATCTCAAAACAAGTTTTTATCTTGCTTTTTCTTACTCAAATGTTTTGTTCCTTTTGGACCAGAAAAGATCTTAGCTATAAATTATAAAGAAAGATAGGCTTATAATTTATAAATATGTAATTTATAAAGTCTATATTTTCTATAAACCACACAAGTCCATATATCATATAGGCATACTGCTGTAAGTATATATAAATTCCTGAAAGCTTAACATTTCTATTATAAATTGCATTTCTTAAGTTGTTATAAGAAAGTATTCTCAGTTCTGCAATGTCTATATGTACATGTGCTATTCAGTAACTAGGAAAGACTACACATATCTGAGCTAGCTTGGCAGATCAGGATTAACATTTAATGCTTCCAGATTGCTGGCACATCCTAAATAGAAGTCTACAATGACATTGCCTACTTTCCATTATACTTTATTACACTTTCCCATCCCCGAATCTTTGGATTTTGAAGTATACAAAAAGAAGCTCATTATGTTTAAACCAAGTTCTCACAGTTTGTCAGATTGGTCTTTTTCTCCTTAAAGAATATTGAATGTCCTACAACTGGCAACAGAGGAGTGAAGATGCTTTTGTTCTCATGCTGCCAGCACAGCTCACAGCTGGTCCCGGTGAAGGAGCCACAACATGGGACAGGATGACCAGCCTGTTGTGGGGGTGCAAGGGGTCTAGAGGGCTGTGCCTCAGCCATTGCTGCCCTCTGTGGTCACCAAGCTCCTTACTTTCTCTCACAAGTGGATTTCGATTTCTGTGCCTGAAATTAAGGTTCTGAAACAAAAGCACTAAGTCCTAGGGCATAAGTTTACATCATACCGAGAACACAAGTAGCTCTGGTAGAAAACACAGGAAAAAACCAATCATGGTTCTTGTGACAGAGACAGCCACAGAAAGGGTACCCAAAGACAGATGTAGTTGGAATTTGAGAAAGGTGCCAAGGTGCCCATAGACCATTCTGGTGGAGGGATCAGGGAGATTTCCCATTAATGGTGGCAGGGTTCTAAAAGTGTTTTTGGTCTCCAGCCATTGGAAGTAAATGGACTTCATGTACTCTTTCCTGTTCCTGATGACTTAAGAAAATTATTAAAAGCAAAGATGCCAGACACATGAAAAATGAAGGTCATCATTAGCCAGTAGACAAATGGAAATCAAAACTAGGAAGATAACCACTTCACCCAAATAAGTGGCTGTAATTGAGACATGATAGCGAGTAATTGGTGAAGACAGAACTGGGAGCCCCTCGTGTAATGGAGCAGTCACACTGGAAGCAGCTTGCCGGTTCCGCAAAGTGTAAGCATCATGTTATCATAGGATCCAGCAATTCCAAACCTTAGCTACCTACTTAGGAGAAATAAAACCTAGGCCCCCACACAATCTTGAGCACAAATGTTGATGGCAGATCTATTCATGACAGCCAAGAGGTGGAAACTGTTCATCTGCCCAGCAAATAATGATTGCAAAAACAAATGCAGTCCATCCAGAGAGTGCAGTAATGTATTGTTTAGACCTAAAAAGAATGAAGTAGTATATGGTGCAGCATGGACGATCCTTGAAAATGTGGCAGATGAAAAAGTCACATAGTGTATTTTTTCATTTATATGAAATGTCCAGACTCCGCAAATCCATAGAGAAAGCAAATTTAGAGGTTTCAAGGGGAATAGGGAAATGAGACATGGCTGCCTAATGGACACAGGGTTTCTTTTGGGGTGGCAAAATATTTTTGGACTGGATTATGGTGTAGGTTGTAAAACATTTTGTAAATATACTAGATGTTACTACTGGGAACCCATGTGTATTGTATCTCCAAAAATCTTTAGAAAAGTTTCCAATTTGAGGTATCCTAATGATTCATACTAAAAATATGACAGACCTTATAGTAATTTGAGGCTGGCTGTACACACTATACTTGTACCTGTAGGGCCAGCAGTTTACAAATGTTTCCCAGCCCTCCAGAAAGTTGGGGAAGCCCAGCAGCAGTTCCCTTAATGTGGACTCCTTACCTGTTCTCTTGAACTTTTCACCAGGAGGAAAGCTGAAACTGAGTGAAGGTCCTGGCTGGTGGGAATGTTTGGGAAGGCATACCACACGTTTTGTAGTGCTTCGGGGCGCGGCTGGTCTCAGGACACCACACAGCAGAGGCGTCTGTTCCCATTTATGGCATTACAAACATGGGCACCTCACAGAACTCTCACCATAGCTCTCTGAAGGACATGGTCCTAGAGGGATACAATTCCAAGTAGAGGGATACGAAAGTGGAAATTTGGTGAAATAACTGGTCTAATATCACACAGCTTCTAAGGAGTGAAGTTGGGTTTACACTCAGATCCACTGACTGACTGTATGGATAGTGGAAGATTTACCCAGCCCATAGAGCTCAAGCTTTGAGCCTCTCCTCCTTCTACCACCTGTCTATAACCTGGTTCCTAGTTTTGAACTTGCCATTTTGTATTCTTAAGACCTCATAAAAGTTGGTCGTCTGCAGGGAGCACTTCATGAAAGCAGTCTGTAAATACTTGAAGATTAGCCACGTGAGAGGATTTTGACCTTCTGTGTGTTGCCCCTTAAGTCCAATAGAAGGGAGAAGCAGTTTAGAATTCGGTTCAGTATTAAAAGTGATCTTAGATCTGTAGTAATCCCACAGCTCTGGGAGGCTGAGGCTTCCAGGAAGATTTTGAATCTGAGCCCATTTAGTCAGCTAAAGGACACACTGTCTCAAAGGAATGAATGAATGAATGGAGGGATACAGTTCAGTGATACAGTACCCTTGACTTTGATCTCCAGTACTAGAGACAAAAGCAAAGGCCTTGGGGAAAGCTGGATGTAAAGCCTGGACAGGAGCTGTGTGCAACTGTGCTTGCAGCAGTGTTTCCAGAGTGATGCTGAGCTAGGTAAGGGATCCCAGTGAAAGGACTTGGCTGGAGGAAAGATGACGGCAGTTACAAATATGCCTCCACTGCCCATCTCCGTGACAACTTTGGGTAAGACAAGATTGTGAGAAAGAAAGTAGTTTAGGGTGAGTTTAGAAATGTTTACTAACTGACTAAATGAATATATCTGGGTATTGCGTTCTAATCCTTGGAATCAGTTTTCTCTAGCTTTCTTGAAACCATGGCCATTATTATAGCATCACTACAAGACTTGGACCCCACCTTCAGGACATCTGCAGCATAGTAAGGGAGATTGTGAAAACAGAAGAAGCATAATTTGGGGTTTGGTGGTTTTTTCTGTTTGTTTTAGTACTCAGGGTTGAACTAAAAACTTCACACTGAGTTACATCCTCAGCCTTTTTCTTGTTTTTGTTTTGAGACAGGGTCTGGTAGATGGGTAAATTGCAGTTCTGGGCTCAAACTGCAATCCTCCTCCCTCTTTACATGTATGCACCAGATATACATAGTTTAATGCAGGACTGATGCAAGAGAGGGAATGCTGTAGATTTCATAGAAAGAGGTCACTCACCTTCACAGGGGTGGTGGAGGTAGAAGGGAAACCCTGTCAGGTTGTACAGTATCCCGGTGGAATACGTGTGGCAGTATGGAAGGGACTGTAGGTGGCAGACAGAACAGGGCTCTCCCTTGTGACCTGGGATTTAAGACTTACAGAGAGGATCGTAGGAGACAGTCAAGAGAAGATAAATTAGGACCTTGTTACTTTGTATGCAAGACCCCAATTTCTATGTTCACATTTCTCAATTCAGATGAAGTAAGAATTATTAAGACCGAAAGGGCTTTAGTTATTAAAAGCTGACTAATATTTTAGGAGTATGAGTTCAAAGATAAAGTACAAATTACCAGATGACTAAAGAGGCATATGAAACAGCAGGCTTTTTATGAGCAGGAGCTGGGCTTGCGGAGTCCAGAATGTCCATCCCCGTACCTCTCTGGTACCCAGAGGCTGATGTACAACTCTAGGCACAGCTGTTAGTGACTTCTGTCTCTCTTTCTCTGTCATGTATCCAGTTAATGACCTGGGAGTCCTGGAGAGTACTTTTGTTATATAGTGTAAATTGAAACGTGCTTTACATTTTGAAAAATCATACCTTTACTGGAAAGTGAACATAATAAACACTAAACTCAGTTTTAATCTTTATTATATTTACATAAACTCAAGTCTATGGCTATAAAGTACTTTGTGCACTGTCCCCCCTTTTGCCCCTCAAATAAGACTTGTTGAAGCCGGGGGCTTATGCGTGCTTGGTAAGCATTCTGCCGCAGAGCTGCATCCCCAGCCCTTTTAGTTTTCGTTTTGAGACAGGGTCTCTGTAAGTTGTCCATGCTTAGTTGTCTCAGCCTTGCAGTCTTCCTGCTTTGGCTTGCCAAGCAGCTGGCATGGCAGGCATGCACCACCACACCCAGCTCATGCCCTGGTTTTTATCTTTGAATTAATAGAGAATCCATTTACTAATCATTTTGTGATGGCTGTCTACATTTCACTGCAAATTTTCCTCTGCTCACACCAGCACAGAGTCCTGTGCCAGAAAGGAAGATGAGTGCTGTTATGCCAGAGTTGAGTACAGAATCTGGGGTTTGGTTTTTTTTTTTTGGCCTTTGGAAAAAGTCGTCCTTTAAAGAGTAATAAGAAAAAGTCATTCTTTGGTATTTTCAAAAGCATGTAAAACCAGATACCACAACTCACTGGATTATAGTAATTTTTCTTTCCTATTTAAACCACCTGTAAATGTGTATCTACTCTTCGGTCGGCATTGTTCTAGTCACTAGGGACACATCAGGAAGGCAGAAGTCCACGCTCTTAATCCTGTTCTCTGGTTGGTGCAACAGGGAAGGGAGCTTCTCAGGTGGGTGTCTGGCTGGACATTTCCCTGGAAGTTGGCAAATGCAAAGGCCCTGAGGCCTTTGTGGCTTGGGCTACTACCTTTATAGAAGCCAGTCTGAGTGATGCATGCTTAGGATAAGGACAGTGGGAGGATGAAGTCTGCGGGCAGTGAAACTGGAAGGGTAGGACTGTTAACCACTGTGTAGGCCCTAGTACTTGCTGTCAGAGGAATCAGAAGGCCTTGCCACAGGAAAAAGGTGCATATTCTGTGCTCGGTACAAGGGAAGAATCCATGGGGATTAGCACCCCCAAGCCAACCCAAACAAAGCCCAAGGAGTACAGCTACTGTGGTATCGTATGGGGCCAGGTCCCACTGTCATGATGCCATCTCATGTAGAGATGAAGCTGTATCTTTGTGCTGCCTCGTGAGGTATGTCTAATTACCATCTCCAGTCTCACCTGGGGTGTGTTTTTTAATGTGCTAATAAGCTAGAGGTAATCAGAGGTTGCCTTGATTTTGGAAGCCAGGTCTCACCAAGCAGCCCAGACAGAGCTGAACTTGCAGTCGTCCTGCCCAAGCCTCCCAGAGTTCTGGGATTACAGGTGTGTGCCGCCCAAGTTGGGAGGCTGGAGACAGTTAGGCCCACTCCAGGTGGGAAGGGATGGTGGCTTGGACTGAGAACTAGAGGTGGAGATCGAGGGTTCGCAGGCGCACTGGCTGTGCAGTAAGGAAGTTTGG
Organism: Petromus typicus; assembly: GCA_004026965.1. Classification (NCBI taxonomy): domain Eukaryota; kingdom Metazoa; phylum Chordata; class Mammalia; order Rodentia; family Petromuridae; genus Petromus; species Petromus typicus. Next base: position 8,977 of record PVIR01044889.1, read on the forward strand.
GACACCTACTACACCAGCTGGAAACGAGAGTCTGCAGACAGCTGTATGGACACGTGGTAAATGCCTGCAAATGAGCAGCTCCACAGCACTGACACTGAACACCAGCACCTGTGGCTTCCCTCATTCACAAACATGACTTTACATTCCTGAGGCGCTCAGCGTGCCTGGCTCTTCACCCAGTCTCACTTGATTCTGCCCAGCTCCTAGCTATGTGCATTTCCAGCAGGTGAGTCCAGGGAGGCTCAGAGATGACAGGTGCGGGGCCGACCTGGAGCTGCAGCGTGTTTTACTTCTCTGCCCAGATAACCCCATCTCTTGGCAGAACCCCGTAGCAGAGGGTGGCCCAGGTTGGTGTCACTGTGCCTAGGATGCTGGCTCAGGCCTTTTCTGAGGACCCCCTTTCCAGCAGGAGTTAGATGGCAGGCACAAGGTTTTCCATCTTATTACTAAAATATGTATGGTTTGTCTCAAAAGTTCCGGTGCAGTTGGCCATAGTGGTGCACATGTATAATTCCAGCACTTGGGAGGCTGAGGCAGGATTACCAGAAGTTCAAGGCCTGCCTGAGCTAATAATGAGTTCAAGTTCAGCCTGAACTACATAGTGAGACCCTATCTAAAAATAAAAAGTTCAGGTGGACTGAGCAGCCATCCATCATTCTGTGTTGGGCCTCCCTGGCATGGGGGGAGTCCAGCCTGCCTAAATGACCCAGGCACTCTGAGCTGCAGTGACTTTAAGGACAAGCTCTATGTTTACCCTTGGAGTACCTACCTCTGTGGCCCTGCCTTGCCCTTTCAAAGGTAGCCAGCTCCATTGTTATTTTTATTTTTTTTTATAGTACGAGGATCAAGACCTTGCACTTGCCAGGCAGGTACAGCACCTCTCAGCTACATCCCAGCTACCTAGCTCCATTTTTAAACAAGACAGACAATTAAAATGATTGGCTGGTGTTAAAAAATTTGTTTCCCACATCCTGGACTTCATCCTTGGGCATCCAGGAAAGCAAATCTGATTCCTGTTCTGCAACATTTTCTTTGCATAGTTGAACAAGGATGGAGAGTTGTAAGAGGGCAGGGTCAGCTGGTGGAAAGTGGCACATGCATGTGATCCCAGCTCTGTGAGAGAATGAGGCAGGAGGACTGCAAATTTGATCCCTGTCTGGGCAACTCAGTAACTTAGCAAGACCCTTTCTCTAAAAGGGTTTTTGGGGGTTGGGTTTTTTTTTTTTTGAGACAGGGTCTCGCTTTGTGGTTCAGGCTGGCCCTGAGCTCAGCCTCCAACTCACATCACAGCAATCCTCCTGCCTCTGCCTCCCGAGTGCTGGGATTACAGGCATGAGCCACCACGCCTGGCACTGTGGTATGTGGTACTGATTGCTGCTGGGGTGAGTCTCCACGCCCAGTATTGTATGTGGTTACCAGGGATCGAACCCGGGTCCTTGCGCTTGCAAGACAGGCGCCGGAACCACTGAGCTATATTCCCGGCCCTGGGCTTGTGTGCTTTTAAAGGAATAAATGATTTACTTGCAATTTGGAAGCAGTGGCCCTGTTTTTGTGTTTTCAGTCGTTTTCAGTCTTTTTCAATTAGAACTCACTGCTTCCAAACAAAAAAGAAACCTTCAGTAGTTGAGGGGGGAAATTCTTCACTTACATTATTCAGGATGGTTCTACACAGTACTATTGAACTGAAATTCTTAGTGCCTTCTCTACTTGCATGTTGTGCTAACTGAAAACCTCATCTTTGTAATTCAGGATCTTGTTTTAATGTTTTTAAAGAATGGTTTAAAATTTCAGAAATAGCATTTTTTTAAAGCCTTGAATAGAAATGCATGCTGTTAATTGGTTAACATCATAAGCAATATGTCACTATCAGCATCCTTCATTATTGATATACTTGTTTTCACTTTTATTGACATCACAGTGGTGATGTTTTAAGCATAATCTGCTGTCGGTAAAGAAAGGTTAAATAGTGTTAACCTTACTTGTTAAAATAACTTTCAGA
>PVIR01044890.1:0-10971 GCA_004026965.1 Petromus typicus
TGCTATGGTACTAAAACCACTGATTTATTTTTCTTAAAGTAATACCAAATGCTCTTTTAGAAGCTTAAAGATACCAGTGTTTCCACCCTATTATAAGGATATACCATGTTAATCAATTATAAGACTAAAAGTCATAGTTTTGCAAATAAAATAAAGCATTTTTCTCTGTCATCTTCTTTAGGCTTACAATCCATTGTATGTGTTCTTTCAGGTTCTGGGGAACCAACTTCCGACCCTGAAAGAGTCGAAAGCATCTCATTTTGTTTGCCTTGTCCTCAGTTAAAATCCAAGCTATAACTCAGTGTACCTAATTTAAGAGGTACCAACTCATTTGGGAAAAAAAAATGAAATATTAAACAGTTATACTGAGATAGGAAGAATTACATGGCGAGAGTGCTAGTCAGTTCAGTGTACACAAAATAGTTCATCAGGGACTTCTACCTGGCGCTTTACCTCTCCAGCAGGATTTTAAAGAGTCTTACATGAGAAGTGTTAGCAGAAGGTTGCGGTGCCTCTACAGTTCATTAAGAGGTAAAATGTGAAGCTTATCAGACACTAAAGGATGATATTTGGAGTTATATGAGCCTGATATAGAAAGCAACTAAAAGGAAATCCTCCAGAGGTTTTTGGAATTTCTATAAATAACAAAAAAATTACATTTATGGGCTCTGGTAAAGAAATATAGCCAAATCTCTGGGGCCATATTTTAAAGTAGCCTCTTTGCAAGCTTTCTATTTGGCAAGAAGTAGTCCTAGTAGATCATATGATATCATAGTTATTTTAAAATCATAGTATCATTTTAGCCTCTGTTTCTTTAACTCATGGAAAAAAAATATTGAGGCTTCAAATTTGTCACTTTTTTCCTCTTGTTTCTTGTATCCTTAGATATCTTCTCTATCTTTAGAAGTCTGATAGCTTTGAGTAGTAGGACTAGGGAGCTTTTGAAGGATGGCCTCTTCAATTAAGTACATAGCAGAAGTTGGAGAATAATCTAAAGTCTAACTTTTAACCATCCTCACCCCAAACCACAAGATTCTGGGGGCTTCTCTAAAGAGTTTCTCTTGTGTTATAAATTCCAGCAGGAATGATTACTTATAATTCTTAGCAACTGAAATCTTTCCTAAGAAAATAATGTATTATTTTAAATGCAAAGAAATCTGTGCTTCTTTTTAATGGTGGTAAAACTTAAACCACAGATCTTTTTGCTAATTTAGTTTCAAGAATAAAGAATATACCCACTAATCCCAATACCTGACTTCAAGCCCTTTAGTTTTATAACATGCTATTTTAGCCCCAGCATTTGAGAAAACAGTTGTATATACATGTTTCAGTAGAATAAATAGAAGTCTAGAAAAAGCTCCAAAGCTATTTTGTTTTCAAACACAAGGGGAATTAATATGAAGATAAAAGTGTTGTGAACTTCTCTCAGCTCTAGCATGGAGGTAAAGGATAATCACCTGAATTTCCATATACCTAATTCACACCTACCTTCATTAGTACAAAGCTGAATGTACATCAGAAGGGAGGTCCTACATAAGAAGTTTGGGAGATTCATAGGTGCAATGAGTCTGGTTTCTCATGGGTTCTCTTGAAACCAGGTTTCTAAGCCTGATTTATGTGCGAAGTGAGATGGAAATAGGACCCCTGATAGCCACCTTCCATCTGTGGACACTAAGGCTGGAGTGAGCCAGGCAGTGTGGGGGTTCTGCGCTGTGAAGGGGACTTGGGGTCAGCTCAAAGCAGTTTTCTTGGAGGCCAGGTAGTTCCACTGTGAAGCAGCAGGCTGCATATTTAGCAGGACAAACTTCTGTGATGGACTTACATGTCGGAGCTTGACATGGTTACCAAACCCATCTGTCAAATGGAGATGACAGGGACTATCTCACTTACCAGTCATGGCAAAGATGAGGAGAGATGCACTCAGAGAGCTTACCACAGTGTCCAGCATTTTGTATGTATCCTGTAGATATCATTACTGAATATCATATCAGTGTGGGGCCTCTCTCTCTCCTTGGACAGTCCAGGGAAGGGACTTTATCGAGGAAAGTGACAGGTAACTTCACTCGGTGAATGTGAAATGCATGTGACCCTGGCCCAACTGTTCTCCCTCACACCTTTCTAGTATGACACTTCAGTGATGATGTCACCTTGGATAGTTAAGACGACTTAAAGGATTAAATGGAAAACCTTAGAATCATAGCTAGTATGTGTCTGCTTGGTGTTTTGACTTCACTGCCTGTGATATAGAAGCTAATACTTAGCACCTGCATAATCCTTAGATGGCCATCAAGCATGTTAAGTCACCCTTAATTTCTTATCACTCAATATTATGTGTCATCCTGACTCTTCACAGCACCACTGATAGGAAGGTATTATCTCCATCTAGCAGATGAGAAAACCAAGAGGTTCTAAACCCTCTGAGTTATCACTGTCTTCTCTCAGAAAAGGACACCATGCTATAGAGGTGAGGGTGGATGCCACTCAGGGTGTCTCATGTACCTTTTCTGATATGACGGAGTGGAAATATAAAGCTGGCTGTACTACATGAGGACAGCACAGAGGAACTCATTTGCATGTCATGCCTTTAAGCCGCTAGACATTCCATTGTCCATTCAAGTGAATTAAGTAGATTATGGGATTTCTAAGAAAAGGATAAAGATTCTGCTAGGAACTTACAAACAGCAAACATCATTCGTGAGGGTAATATAGGGGGAAAACAAGCAATAAAACAATACATCTCAGCCGGGGAGTTAGCTCAATGGTTCCAGCACCTGTCTTGCAAGCGCAAAGGCCTGGGTTCAATTCCCCAGCAACCACATACTACACTGGGCATGGAGACTCATTCCTATCAGCAATCAGCACCACATACCACAGTGTAGGGCGTGGTGGCTCATGCCTATAATCCCAGCACTTAGGAGGCAGAGGCAGGAGGATTGCTGTGATGTGAGTTTGAGGCTGAGCTCAGGGCCAGCCTGAACTACAAAGCGAGACCCTGTCTCCAAAAAAATAAATAAAAAATAAAATAAAACAATACATCTTAATTTCCAAGCTCCTCACATAAGAGACATTCATAAGGGGATAGCAGGAATTGTGACTTCTCAATTGACTCATTCTGTAACCACAGAACTAAATTGTCCTTCTGCATGTACACCAACATTAGTGTACTTCTACATTTACACAGATGCACAGGAAGGAAAGTTTTTGAACACAATGATTGTCTTTCATAAAACTCTCGTGCTACTTGTAAATGTCCCATTGGATACTAAAATGTGACGTAAAGCACGCAGCACCTCAGGAATCCAGTTTAACAACCAAGTTAGCATACTCCGGATCTTGAGAACCCGAAGGCACGTGTGGGACACACCCCGTCCTGCTGACCTCTAGATAAACTGTATTGGTGAACTGTACTTTTATCTTCTCTAAAGTTTATTTTCAAGATAATATTTTGCAAGACTTTTTCTAGAGACCTTTATAAAATCTTGTACCCAGGTCTACCATTTTTCTCTACTGAGCTGCTGAGGATGCTTCAGTCGCCATTTCTAATTCACACTTTCCCACCGGCTGGAACCACACACGGGACATATGTAACTGTCCCATCGGAGAGCTCATATCGCTGGTGGTTCAGGCATGCCTGATCCTGTAGGGCACCTGGTTCCACCCAGTGGGCCTTTCCCACGGTGCCCGATGTATCCCTCACAGTTCAGAGCTGCCTGGCAGTAAGGCATACAAATTATAGCCTCATTGTGAACATGTTTTTAACAATGTGGGCTACCCAAATCTAGCCTCATTTAAACAAAAGAAAGTGATGTTTCCTGTCTTCCTGTATTTAGGAGAGAGTTAGTGCCTGACCACAAGTAGCAAGTGGATTACTCTGATCACCCCTACTGCCATTCCCATGAGATGAACATTCATTTGTTCAGCACAATTACCAAGAAATGTGCATTAGTCCAGATCCTCCTTGTGGGGGACTGAAAACAGGTTGTCTCTGGCTAACAGGAAAGCCCCTGGGGGGGGGGGCTGGACAAGCGAGGGGAAGCACTTTGATGCTCTCCCCTTTACCAGTTCTTCAAGGTCTATATTGATATTAATCAAAATGTGAGCCTTAAAACCCTCCTAGTTCACATTTTCCCAAGCAGTAATCCGCCATTGTTTGAATTCTAGTGGCTGGTAAATCTTGATCTATCTAGAAGACTAAGAATCGTAGTGGGGAGAATAAGAAAACAAAAGGAAAAAGAAGCTCAAAAAACCACTTACAGCTCAATAGTGGGTCCCTGATGAAGGTGATGCTGATCTAGGCAACTTTGCAGCAGGGTGAATGGAGTTCTATACTGAAGTTCTTCTACATCGGCACACTGCTTACCGTCTCAGCTGTTGTATTCTGAAAATCACAGCCCCCACCTCCGAAGGCATCTCCTAAGACAAAGAAGGGCAACATGGAGAAACTGGTTCATTCAAGCAACTACTTCTCTATGCCAAAAAAATCATAGTTCATCCAAAAAAAGGTCACAATCTTTCACTGCTATTCATTTGGGGGTTTGCTTTTGAAATGCATGTTTGTATTAACACCTCATGGCAAATTTTCTTTGTAAAATCTTCCCTTGAAATGCCAGTATTGAATATCTTTTTTTTTTAATTCCAAAAATTCAAGATTATCCTATACCAATTAGCTTCACAGAAAGCTCCATGCATGATGCATGTGACCTTCTGCTGACTGAGTACACGCACGTGGTGGCCTAAGTTCACCAACTCTGCAGATAGGTCTTTTTAATCAGTGGGAAGACAGGCTAAACTTCCCACCACTCAAGGTGACTTTAGAGCACTCTTTAGATTTATTATGCTTAACAAATAGATTGGCTCATAATCTAGGCAAGAAAGAATGTTAAATATCAGACCTGAATATCTAATGCTACAGTATCCAGTTCTGAGGCAGAGAGTATGTTTGAAACCCCCAGTCTTGTTTATGTTTTTCTCAATTCACACATTTGCATGTAAAATTTGCTGAGGATTCATTCTTTAAAGTTGAAAGCAAATTTGCTTTCTTCCCTGATCCCAAATTAATGCAGTTCCTCAGATTTCCATATGCTGGAGCATGATTTAAGATAACTAGTCAGCAATTGGTATTTCTTCTCAGGCTTCAGGACAAACAGCAACAGGGTATAAAAAGGGGGTAGTACTGTTTTATAATGAGCATATGGAACACCAGAGGTAAATGCAAAAATTTCTTTGCCTTTTGATGAAACCGATGAAGGAAACAGAGCAGTATGTTCAGAAGTTACCCCGCTCTTAGGTACATACACTCACTTCACTTGCATTGTCAATACTTCATCCACTTGTTCAGCACCTCTTATATCAGTCATTGTTCTGGATTCTGCAGAACCAGGGAAAACACAAAGGGCGACTTCCCACCCTGCAGGGGAATCACTGTAGCTAGGGCTCATATGCTGAACATGCATTAACATTTCAGGTAATGATAAGAGCTACAAAGCAAAAAAAAAAAAAAAAAAAAAAAAAAAAAAAAAAAAAAAAAAAAAAAAAAAAAAAAAAAAAAAAAAAAAAAAAAAAAAAAAAAAAAAGTATGGAGATAGAGAAAACAAAGTGTGTTCTTTTAGAGAACAGAAGCCTTCCACAGAAGCCCCTTGAGCAGAGAACCTGGTGGAAGTCTGGGAGTGAACTACTGAGGAAGTAGCAAAGCAAAGGATGAGTCAAGAGCATGCTTGATTCATCTAAAAAAAAAAAAAAGCAAGGTGACCTGTGGGTAGAGGTGGCACGGAAAAAGTCATGGGGAGAAGGGAGCAAGGACCAAGAGCCATGGTTATCAGAATTTTAAGTGATAGGAGAGCCTCAGAGAACTCGGGGCAGCCAAGTGCCATCCCATTGTGAAAGGTCCTCCCTGGCTGCTTTTTTCAAAGGAGACTTTCAGGAGGCAAAGACAAAAACAAGGAGCATGTTAGGAGATTGTAGACGCCATCAGGTGGATAGCCAGACTCGAGGTAAGGCCGTGGAGGTGGAGGGAACTACTCATCCGGCCCATCGTGTGAGGAAGGTATTTGCACAGCATATATCCCTAGAATAGAGAACGTGACATGGTGGATATTTCCTCGCATCTGGCAGAGAATAAACAGGCTTCTATCTTAGCTGTACCCTCTCCCTGCAGACACTAGTTCCGCTGGGCAGTGATGATAATCATAACCCCAGGATAGCTGGGAAAACTCACCAAAACCACAGGGAAACTGGGAGGTAAACTATGCTGTTCTTCCCTAACCAAGTACATTCAGAATCTAGAATTAAAGAAGAATCAGGAGCAATTTCCCATCCAAACAAAATAAAAATGCAAGGGCTTCAACCCTTGACAATCAGTCCTTCCCCAGCTTTAATGCAAAGCCTTTCCAGAGACTCACTTTGGCAGGGTTCTCAAGGTGCAGAGTTCCGTGCCAGCTCTTCAGTAATGCTGTCTGTATGGCAATTGTTCTTCTTTAGCGCAGTGGTTTTTGACAGGATCTAGTATTCTCTGTGTATCCAGTTGCTTTGTATTTCCCTGCTATTCACTTCATTCCTAAAAAAATTGGAGAGCCATCAAAACTGCTCTTCCTAAGAAATTTTAGAAACCATTCATTTCTTAACTAAAAGAAATCCTCACGTGACAGAATTTGACACTTGTCCGCCAGAGGAGGTAACAGGGTGCAGTTAAGGAAGCAGAAAATTTTGACCTGGGGTTACTGAGTAAGGAGCCCATTCGGTGATGCCTCAACTCTATTGAAATACTTTGCAAATTCAATAGCTAATGACCCTTTAATATACAAAAAAAAAAAAAAAAAAAAAAAAAGGTATCATTTTTGAAAAAAAAAAGAGGATCTTAGGTTCCAAAATATAAAGACAGGGTTTTGTTTTTGTTCAGGGTGGGGGGGGTCTCTTTCTCTTTTTGGATGAGTTTGGAAGTGTATTTCTGAATGTCAGTTACTCTACTCTGCCATGAGATGAATAGCTCCATGAGTACCTTCACCACACCATAAAACAGAGCCAAATCCTCAAAGAGCTTATGAGACAGGAAGCAGCCTCTTCCTAGACTTAGTCTCAATAGCTGTTTCTGTTCACCAAAGAAAGCCCAACTCCTGTATCTCAAGCTATGGCAATCTCCAGGAAGATAGTGTTGAATGTAGAGACTGCCGTTCTTGTCCCCTCTCCTGCAGCAGACACAGAGTTCCCAGCAACCTGGGAACTATCTCGATTGCCAGGTAGATCAAGATCTTGATAGGCCTAATTAGTACTGTTTATTCATCAAAAGTGGTTCATCAGTTTGGTGTAATCACAGTCTCTTAGAAACCCAGTGTAACTGTGGTAGGAAAAGATTATTTAAAAACAAAAGATCACTTGCTTTAAGAGGAAGATTGTAAGCGTCTCTGGCAAAGACAATTTCTTTATCCCTGTAAGAGATGGAAAATTTGGGGACTTTCTAGAGACATCTTGAGTTTAATTTGCAAAGAAAGCTACCAATGGCTGAACTGATGTACATCTATAAACAATCAGTTGAGGGATGAGAAAGAGGAGGGAGCTGTAGTGTGTGTGGCAAACATACAGTACATCTAATTTGGATGTGAGCCTTACTAACATGTTATGTGAGTGGCAGTGGATAAGAGTCATTGAAAGGAGCCCAGTCCAAGATGTGGCTTGACATAACAGCAGAATAGCATAGGTACTTGTTACAGTACGGACCTGGATGTTCCTTTGTGCTCATAGGTGGGGCATTTGGAAGGGAAATGGATCACGGATTTGTATGATCACCAGTTCATTACTCCACTGGATAGTGTAGCTAAATGTGACACTGAGAGGTAGAGTCTGGTTGATAGAGTTGTGTGTCTGGGAGCATGGAGCCTGGAAGGCGTTATCTCCTCCTGATTCTTTCCTTCACTTTCTGCTTCCTGTCTGCCATGAGATGAATAGCTCCTTGAGTTCCTTCACCATGCCCTTCTAGATCACCCTTCCTTTGAACCAGCTGACTGGACTAAAACCTCTGCAAAGTGCAAACCAAAATAAACCTGCCTTTAAGTTGTGGGTGGTGGGTGTTCTGTCTTAGCAAGCTGAAAGTGACTAAGACATAGTTTTGTGTAAGGAGTGGGCTTGTTGCCGTGACCTATCTTAGCATGTGTTTCAGAAGCCTTTGGAACTGGTTCACAAGAGGAGTTTGGAAAGTCGAGGAGCAGCTGGCTGGAGGAGCGGCTCTAAAATGCAATAAGCCAGGCTTGAGTTTCTAGGTAGAGCTCAAAAAACCAGAATGCTGATAAAAAGGCAGAAAAAACAAGATGTGGGTACTTTCAATTTGGAAGAAGGAAGCCAATGCAACTAGAAGTTAGAGAGAAGGGAGCAAGGATCAGAAGCACTACTTGACGTCTCTGGGAGAAAAGCTGTCTGCATTTTGCTGAAGTACGAGACTGTGGGAGACGGAGATTAAGGTGGACTAATTCATCCGGCAGTGGAAATTTCAAAACAGTCCACAATTCAGTCTGTAGCATGGGTACTGCTTGCTTCTTTTCAGAAGATAAGCCATGAGAAACAGGAACAAAATTTTAAGTGTTTTTAGTTTTGCCAGAAAAAAAAAAAAAAAAGCACTCACAAAGATGGAGCAGGAGAGATCTTAGCTGCTAACAAGTTTAGCATTGAGAAGAAGAGAAGAACTGTACTTTATAAGAGCACAATAGATAAGATGGCTCAGGAGCATCACAAAAGCCAGTAAGACCTCACCTTTCCCAGGCTCAAAGTTGCAAAAGCAGTAGGCTTTGCTGTGGGGGGACAACTCCAGAGCTTGCTGTGCTGAGTGTCTCTTTCGTACTATGAACAGCTCTCACCACCATGTCCTTTTGCCATTCTCTTCTTCCTTGGAGCCAGCCAACTACGGGCTAAAACTTCCATCAACTGTGAGCCAAAATAAACCCTTCCTTGTTTAAACTATAGCTGTCAGTTTTTCATCTCATTGATGAGACAATGACTAAAACAGATTGATACAGCCTCCTTCCAAGAGCTTAGAGCTCAAGAGCACGAGGTCTCGGGGACTCTTGGAAAGCTTTGTCTTAGATGGTAGATGTTAGAATGTGGAATGGAAATCCCAGCCCTTATTAATTGGAGCTCAAGGGGCAGAATACTCCAGATGAGGTCCCACATTATTAGGTGGGGTCACATGGCTTTTAAATGATATGCACCCAGCATTCTACCATTTAGAGAACAGAATTTATAGCAGTGTCCTATAGGATCTTAGAATATTTCAAACCATGGAGCCATTTTACAAAAGTGGAAGTACTACTGTGTCAGTTCCTGTCTTAAATCATTTCTTGTTGGTGATGGAATGAAGGCCAAGGTCTTTAGGTCCAGGTTCAAGCCCACCACGATCTTGAGGTAGGAGAAATATGACTGCTAATTTGCTAGATATTAGATGTGCTAAGTTCCTATCCTCTGAAATCAAAAAATAAATTCCAAAGAACAGAGGAGGTGAAGAGTAGGAAAGGTTTATAAAGGAACAGGAACAGTTCCTGTGGGACAAGAGGGTCCTGAGTGGGCTGCCACGGAGGCCCTCCGTCAAGGGTGATTTATGCGACAAAGTGATAAGGTGGGTACAATGTTGGTTGAATTACAATAAACCAGTGAGATTACAATTATAGTTCGTAGCTAATACTGGTCCAACAGTGAAGCAGGGCACATAGCAAGGGTGTAAGGCTGACATTAGCCTTGGCTTATCCACAACTCCTCAAACAGGAATGTTTTGGGAAGGAGTGGGTCCCAATGTGCTGGCCACTCAGCCAAGTGCCCAGTGCACATCTGGACTCCAGATTTGTGAGTTCAGTCCCCAGAATCAGCCATTCATGGGTCAAAAATAGTTTTTAAAAACTGGGTTTTTTTCTAAACATGAACAGATTTCTCTTGTCATTATTTCTTATCACATTCTTTAAGGTACTTGGACATCCAAAGAACTTGGTGTCCACAGGGGTCCCATCCCTGTTACTGATGGGCAATGCACTCACAGAGTTTCATACTGAATTTCAGAGAACCTGTATCTCCTAACCTAATGCCTATCTATGGCTCCTAAAGAGATCGGTGTCACAATGAGAAAGCTCTGACTCAAACACTTAAGTAAATTCACATTTTGTCACTGTTTCCTTATTCCAGAGCTCCTGTGTGTAAGATCTCTGAGATACCATCCCAACAGAGGGAATTAATGGCAAAATAAGCATATTTAAAAGCAAACTGTAAACATCCTTTCACTATGAAATCGTAACATTTAGAAGTTCACTGATAAGCACTCGATTCTGAGAAGGTCATGTTTACTTGACTTGTGTTCTGAACCAGGTATATGTATTTTGATTCTTCAAGCTAGGGTTCTCTTATTCACATGTGTATTTTCACTGCTGAGAAGCCATATGCTAGAAGGGTAACAGCAGAAGAGCCAGAGTTAAAGATCTGGGAGTTCCAATCTCAGTTGCTGCATACTTACTTTGTCATTGAGTAAATGCCCTTTCACTGCCGAGCCTCCATTTCTTTCATTGTAAAATAAGACAGCGATGAAGCTCTGCTTAGTCACTTCACACCAGCATTATGAGAAGCAGATGGGGAAATAGAGACGCATTTTCCAAATGCAGCTTCTCATCCCCTACACCCATCCCCCCACAACCACTCTGGGCTGTTGACATTTGCCATGTGCATAATTTGCAGGTTCATTTCCTAGAAAGTTTACTTAAGTTTGATGTCACGGATTTCTGGCTTACAATGAAAATCACTGTGTAGGATGTTCTGTGGCTAAAACAAACCCACCAGTATTTACAGTGCCAAGTCATTCACACTAATGCCACCGAGAGCCATTTCCTGATCCAGGAAATCTTCCAATTATGTTGACTAGGACATCCTCCTAACACCACTTCATTGTATTAGACAGGTGTGTGTGCTTTCCTGAAAGGCATTATTTCTGTTGTAGCACAGAAGGAAATGCTT
>PVIR01044891.1:0-11031 GCA_004026965.1 Petromus typicus
GGGGGTTAGCTCAGTGGCAGTGGGCCCACCTAGCAAACATAAGTTCCTGAGTTCAATCCCTGGTGCAGAAGAAAAGAAAAGAGAATGAAGAAACAGAAGTAGAGACAGATGAACTTCCCAAATGTCACACAGTAGAGGGAGAGTTATAATTCAAAACCCAGCTTGACACCGGAAGGAAATATATACAACAGAACACAAAGTTAAAGATCTGCTGACAGCTTAGTGGGTTAACTTACTTCAGAAAAACACGAGCATCACTTAGACCTTTCCCTGCACTCCGGCAGCACTTAGCAGTGGCGGGCTCCTCCGCAGGGGAGGCCGTGGGCGCAGATCCACCACCAGGGCTCTCACCGGCGGGTGGGCACCGCCTGGCCCTTTCCTTTGCTCTCAAAACACTCGTTAGTTGCAGAGATACTTTAGATTCAAAGTACAGACTTTAAATTTTGCTTTCTTTTTGCACACATGTTCCTTTGATGTATACTTCATAGGTCAGACATCTGCTGTTGGCTTCTTCAGAGAGAATTTTCACAGAAATTCACTGAGAAAGAGTGGGTGACAGTTTCTTTTTAAACAGCAGAAATCCTGTTTCTGATGTATAAGGTTGATGCTCAAGGTACATTCAGGATAACAGGAGTGCTGTTGAAAAATGAAAATATGACTTTATCTGTGAAAACAGATACCAATGAATGGAAAACGGAAAACCTCAGTTCTGCTCCACAGCCCACCTCAGCCTTACATTGCTGCAGTCATTTGAAAGCGAGGCAGAGTGTGATTGTCCTAAGAACCTTACAGACACTGAGAAAGGGGGCTAGGGATTTAGCCCAGAGGTTCTGGGGTCTGCCTGGCAAGCACAAGGTCACCAATTCGATCCTACTAACCACATACCACAATGCTGGGCATAGCGGCTTACACCTGCAATCTCAGCACTCAAGAGGCTGAGGCAGGAGGTTTGCTGAGTTTGAGGCTGAGTTTAGGACCAGTCTATACTACAAAGGGAGATCCTGTCTCAAACAAACAAACAAAAAACTCCCCCAAAAAAACAAAAACAAAAAAACCCCCAAACAAACCAAGAAAGACAGTCTACTCCATTTCTTAGGGCCTCAGAATGTTGGGATCATTGCATACCTAATGAACTTTTCATATTGCTTCCATTTCTGTTACCTACAGACACAAGAGGCTGTACTGAAATGACCCCCGCTTGGGAAGGTGGCTCCCTGAGTGGCATGGTTGGGCTGGTTCACCTCGCTGTTATTATACTTGAAAAGTTTATGGAGCCAGGCTGGCCTTAAAGAATTTAGACCCTCGGGGCCAGGGATTTAGCTCAGTGGTTCCAGTGTTTTCCTGGCAAGTGCAAGGTCCCGAGTTCAATCCCTGGTAACCACATATCACAGTGTTGGGTGTGGAGACCCACACCTGTAAACTCAGCACTCAGGAGACTGAGGCAGGAAGATTGCTGAGACTTCAAGGCTAGCCTGGCCTACATAGTGAGTTCAGGGCCAGCCTGAACTACATAGTGAAACCCTGTCTCAAAGTGAATTTAGACACCCTTCTTTTTAAGAATCAAGATAGATCATATACAGGTACAAATTCTCAGTGATGAATGTGATCATGATGTATACCTAAAACATACCAATAAACTCAATCAAAATGAAGAAGAAGGAAAAAGAAGAATGAATTTAGACATCCTCTGTCACATCAGTCACCTTGGAAATGTCTCATCTGAATTCGTATTATCACATATATCGCTAATGTTTGTTACTTATACTACACTCAATAGCTGTTTAGTGGGTATGTAAGATCCAGGAATTGACGTCTGTCTTTTTCACTGAAATTCCTAGAACAGGGCCCAGAACAGTGCTCGGTACCGGTAAGGGCTTAATAGATATTTGTTGAACCGCTGCGTTCAAGTGTCAGTTTAGGCTTAATGCTTTGCAATGAATAACTCAATTCTCCCACAACCACAGAGGAGGAGAATTAGTATCTACTAAGGAAAGTATCTACAAACAAGGAAAGCCAAGCTCAGACTTGCTCAAGGTCACACACGTGGCTGGCAAGGCCGAGCTGCAGTTGGACGCCAGCTGGGTTGCTCTCGGTGCTCCTGGCTGTCGGTGCCTCAGCCGCTGCTGCTGAGGACTCAGCAAGCACACCTCGGCCTTTACCGGCCGGCAGCCCCATGAGGACTCAGCAAGCACACCTCGGCCTTTATTGAGGACTCAGCAAGCACACCTCGGCCTTTACCGCTGCTGAGGGCTGCTGCTGAACCGAAGGCGGGGCCGCTGTGCACGGCCGCTCTCCTGCACCGCTGCAGATAGCTCTTTTCAGTGGGGAGAACAGATATTCAGGGAACAGAAAAGAGAAAGTTCAGACCGCTCGAATTTCATATGAAAAGTTGTCAGTTACTGTTTCTGATCCGCCCCGTGTGTAGCAGCTGCTAACGGATTTGTTTTAACTGGCTTTTCCCCGCAGCAGCCACAGAACTGAGAGACTCTGATGTATTACTTTAAGAACTTATACTAATACTCTCTGCTAATAATAATAGCTACTTCAGGAAGTGAGGCGCCTCAAATATGGAAGCTTATTTCAAGATAAAAAAATAATCACTGCATGAGTGTCAAGGAAAACATAAAAACGAGTGAGCGCTGCCTTGTACTTTAGTTCCCTAGAACTGCCTTAGTAACTACTTGCGGTCAAGAGAACTAGACTATACGTAGAGATTTGAGAGAAATTGGGCCAGAACTTTTTAAAAATGAATAAGGATACCAGTAAATACGGGCTTTAATAAAAATTGAGAACAGTTTTCATCATGAACGCTTATCTGTCTGGAAGCATGATGGGAAATGTGGGATTGTTACAGAACTTTCAAAGAAAGATGAACAGATTTCAAGGTGACATGCAAGGCTGGACAGATCAGCAGTTTTGAAGGCGTGGACTTCTTGGCTTGGTAATGTTGGAGACACCTAGGGTGGCTTACAGTGAGCACGGGACAGCCGCAGAAAGCCCGAGAGTTTCTCAGTCACTGAGGTACAGGAACCAAGGTCGAGGTGATACAGGCCGTATGATACAGGACCTCCAAACAATCCACTTAACGTAGGAGAAATATTATAACCTCCAGCCTGCTAGACATCAGTGCTTGAGTTTCTGTTCTCTGAAACTGGAGAATGAGTTCTAGGGACAACAGAGGTTAAGACCAGGAAAACTTTTTTTGAAGATACAGAACTTAATCTGATAGAAGTTTCCTTTGCAGTTCTAACATTCTCAGTGCGAGCGAGCTGGAGCCCACTGCCTCACCAGGAGCGGCCCAGCGGAGAGGCAGGAGTTGTTTATTTTTTTAACAGTAGAAAAGCTTTACTGAGAGAAGGGTAGCCTCTGTCTAAGAGAGACAGAGGGGGAGGGGGCCCCCACACACCCTGCTTTTCAAAGGTGTTTTATTGAGCCAAGAGACAGCAAGGTGAGCACAAGGTGAGACAAAACTACAGCCAACTTAATACGTGGTGAGAGGTACGGATTGAGGTTCAGTTTCTGCATGTGAATAGCCAGGCTTGCTAACGCTGTTTATTAGAGGCTGTATTTCCCCCTTTCTGGCCCTTTACCAAGGATTGGATAGCTGCGTTATTTCAGGGTCTCCTAATCTGTTTCAGTGATCGGCATATCTGTTTTTGCTCCAGTATCATCTTTTTATCATGAGATTTGTAATATGACTTCAAGTCCGAGAGTGTGGTGCCTCCCATTTTGCTCTTTTCCCCATTTAGCTAGAAGTGAGGATTTGGACACCTCATTTCAGAAATTGTCTGTGGGCTGTTTTAACTGGAAGCTGATAATATTGTGCGGAGGCTTTAAATATGTGTGATGCTAGCATGTAATTCACTGTGCAGTTGCATAATTCAGTTTATGGAAAATTCTATTGAGATGAAGGTAACAGTATCCACCAAAATAGAAGTTTGCAATATATGTTTCTCGATTTAGGAATGACCTACTTTAACTCTATTTTCATACTATGTTTCAAAATTATACTTTCATAGATTATCTGATAAAGCTCAACAAACTTTAAAAAAATTCATGTCATTGAATTTCAACTTTGAAACTCTTAGAACCTATTAATAAAACTCATGGTAGGGTGGGATAAGAGAATGGGTTTTTGTTTAAAGGAAGGATTTTGTTCAATTTATACAAAAAGCTCTGTGGTTTTTTGGCAGACACTAACCTCACATGCTTTTTAAAATTTAGTTAACTAACGCTAAATTAAATTAAAACTTTAGTTCCCATTAGCCACCTTTGTACATTCAGCAGTACATTTGGTTAGTGGCTGGTGACCCTCCTGCTGGGTAGATCAGACAGAAGCAGTCTCTTTTCTGGTGGGCAGTGGCAGTGCCATTTTAGATAACTGTGTCTCTAAATCTACATTTGCTAAAGAACTCAAGTCATCTGCAATTTAATGCATTGTGTTGCGGGAGGATTTTTAAAACTATCTAGAATTCTGGGTGAGTGGTTTACCATGAGTTTTTTTTTAATTAAGCTTTTGATTTTAGAATAAATAAAACTACATCTATTATTTTTGAATTTACAAAAAGTCATATCAATAGTAAAGACTTGTTATACAACTACAACATCAAAAATTTTGTCATTTCAATAGAAGAACAAATTTTTACCCAATTATTCATATTAAAGTTGATAGCTGATACAGTCAGATTAAGGTATATTATGTTTAATACTATCATTGTTCCACCTCATCTTTGATAAAGGAGCCAAAAATCCTCAATGGAGGAAAGACAGCCTCTTTAACAAATGGTGCTGGAAAAACTGGGCTTTAACTTGCCAAAGACTAAAACTGGATCTCTTTCACTGTGTACCAAGCTAAAAATCAAAGTGGATAAGAGACCTAAATATTAAAACAGACACTCTAAACCTACTGCAAAACAGGTTAGGTAAAACTCTTGAAGACATTGGCTGAGGGAAAGACTTCTTGAACAAAACCTCTATAGCAAAGGAATTAGAAGAAGAAATAAGAAAATGGGACCTCATTCTTTTAAAAAGCTTCTGCACAGCAAAGGAAAGCAACAGAGCAAAAAGGCAACCAACAATGTGGGAAAAATCTTTACCAGCTGTTCCTCAGCTGGTAGAATATATAAAGAACTCAAGAAAATTAGGCCACCCAAATTTAAAGACCCAATTCAAAAATGGGCATCTGAAATGAACAGATACTTTTCAGAGGAAGAAGTAAGAGCAGCTAAGAAGTATATGAAGAAATGCTCAACATCATTAGTCATTCGAGAGATGCAGATGAAAACAACATTGAGATTTCATCTCACTCCACATAGAATGGCTGCTATTTCAGAATCAGCCAACGGCAAATGTTGGTGAGGCTGCGGAGAAGAAGGAACCCTTCTCCACTGTTGGTGGAAATGTAGACTTGTACAACCCCTGTGGAGATCAGTTTGGAGTTTCAAACAGCTAGGATTGGAGGTCCCATTTGACCCAGCCATTGCCCTGCTAGGTATGTACACACAAGAATTAAAAGACTCATATCACAGTGACATATGTGCACCCATGTTTATAGCAGCTCAGTTTGTGATTGCTACATCTTGGAAACAACCCAAGTGTCCATCAACTGGAGACTGGATAAAAAAGCTGTGGTTCTTCTACAGATGGAATATTACTCTGCCATAAAAAATGATAAGTTTGAATCATTTATACTTAAATGGACATACCTTGAAGATATCCTCATAAGTGAAATAAATAGGGCACAGATAGGTACATATTGTATCTTTTCTCTGGTATGAGAAAATAAAGATGTAATTGAGTCCTAGAATTGTATATTATATATTGTGAAATAGAAAATGCTCAATGTGAAATAGGGAGAAGGGGGAAAAATGATGAGATTGTAACAAAAAAGTAAGGAAACAAATTTTATGTATATGGGGGGGTGGTAGGGTAGGTAGGGCTATGGGAAAAAATGAGAATTAAGTTGTGTCTTATACTGGTACAAATCCCCATTATGGCGTGCAATCATGATGCGTATATGTAATGTACCAATAAAGATTTAAAAATTAAAAAAAAACCCTATCATTGTTTCTTTTATTTGTTCTTTTCTCCCTGCTCCTCTGCTTCTCTGCCTTCTTTTGTCTTAGTTGAACATTTTATGTGGTTTCATTTTATCTTTTCTCTTATATTGTCAATTTTTTATTTTTAAGAAGATTTTAGTGGTTGCTTTGTTATAATATGAACTTTAACTAGTCTAAATCTATCCTCAAATTGTGCTAGACTCTCCACAGTTAACTAATAATAGGATATTCTCATTTTTTTCTGTCTCTTGCCATGTTATTTTCTGTCTCTTGTATGGTTATTTTACTGATCCAGATGTTATAGTAACCCAATATATTGTTATTATTATTACTTTAAGAAGAGATCCTTGGGATGAATTTAAAAAAAGTAAATGGTTTTGTTTACCTTTCTTGGATTTCTTCTCTTTTGTGCTTCTTTTCAACATTATACATGTCCTAGAACACTATTTTGCTTCTGCCTAAATACCTTTTTTAAACATTTCTTGTAGTGCTGGTCTGCCAGGGATTTATTACCTCAGCTTTTGTCTAAGAAAGTCTTATTTCTCCTTTTTTGAAATGTAATTTTGCTGGAAAGAGAATCCAAATGGAAAATATTTTCAGTACTCTATTTTTCCCCATCCTTCCTTTACTTGCATGGTTTGTGGAAAGACAGCCGCCCAGCAGTGCAGAGCTGGCCTCACCAAGGAGCCCCTCCGGCTCGTTTCAAAGTTTTCTATCTTGTTTTCTGGAAGCTGGATATGATTTGCTCGGTGTGTGTTGTATGCTGGTTGTGCTTCAAGTTCTCTAGTCTTCTTGACTCGGTGTTGGACGTGCGACATCAACTGGAAACAGTTCTTAGCCATTGCCACTTCAAATATCTCTCTACTTTGATCAATTTGTTTTCTTTCTGGTATCTTAGTTGTATACAACTTATACCTTTTGATATTGTCCTATGGTTTTTGAATTTATTTTCTTCTTTTCTCTTTGTCTTTCAGCTTGGGAAGTTTGTATTGACCTGTTTTGAAGTTTTCCGATTCTCTCCTTAGCCAGGTCATTTATTGATGAATTCATGAAAGGCGTTTCTCCTTTTTTGCAGTGTTTTTGTTTTCTGACGTTCCTTATAATGCATCTGAACTGATTGTGGATTTTTCCCTCTTGTCATTATTCCATAGGTGACACAGTATAACTACTCCCCTCTTCCTCAGCTTTGAGAGCTTGTGCATTTGGTTCTGGACCACAGCAATGGAATCAATACCACAAGAAAGTGAATTATATACATTTTTAGTTTCTCAATGCATGGAAGAATTTTATTTACATTACATTATAGTCTATAAAATGTGCATTAGTCTAAAAACTAATGAATACAGCTTAATTAAAATACTGATTTTCTAAAAGTGTTAATGATTACCTGCGCTGTTAGAAAAATGCCAGTAGTAGTTTTCTGATGCAGCTTTTCTATTAATCTTCACTTTGTAATGAAGAAAGCACAAAAGTGAACAGCAATAAAAGAAGGTATATATATATATGTGTGTGTGTGTGTATTTACATAGCATTTAAATTTTCTTACAAATATAGTTTAAAGTCTATAGGAAGTTACACATAGAGACTACATCTTAAACACATGTGGCCTTTGGCGCGTGTCTGTGATGACCTCTGAAACTCATCCGCTATGAACCCCAAAGGACGCGTATTTTGAATCGCTTGTCTGATGACCTGATAATTGCAACTCTGTGTCACATCTGAATTAGCTTTTGATGGCTGCTGTGTCTCTGCTGGGTTTTTTTGTCTCTGGCCTTGTTACATCCTGGTGTTCTGTTTGAAATCTGGAAGTTCTGTTGCATGCTGGGAAGATGACAGTAGAATATGCGAGCCGGATTCAGGAGCAGCTCATGAGCAGGGGCAGTGGAGTCATGGAAGGTGAGCTGGTCACTGCTGGAACAGTGTAAAGGAGAAGGCAGTGTTCAGCAAGGAAATCAGCACCTGGAGAGCAAAGTTCAGGCAGGGTGCCGTCATAGCTGACAATTAGCACAAACCAGGGAGCTGATAGGAGACAGGGAAGCAAGTCAGACGGATTCGTGGTAGAAAAGCAAAGGGCTGACAGCATAAATAAAGTGAACATTGTATATCTCTAAAGGTGCTTGCAAACTGTACTAATAGAACAAGCAGACAAAAAAGTGGAGTTATTTAATAAAGAGTAGGGAATCAAACCACGTCCTTCCCTTTACTTGAGAAGGGTTTGAGCAGTGGGAGGAAAACTCAGATTATTATTTGGTATATTGCCTGTGGTTTCCACTTTCTCAGACGGTTTAATAATCTCACTCGATCACCCACACAACTGTGAGTCTGCAGGTCTCATCCGCGCCGCGGCGGGTGTCCAGGGCCTCGCCAAGCTGGCGCCCGGCTCCGCCAAGCCCCTTGGCCCTGGCAGCTCGCGCGGCTCCTCGTGTCTTCCGCGGGTACAGCGTGGGCGCGGAAGAGCAGAGCGCTGCACGCGTGTGTTATTTTTACAGGGAAGAAGCTTTATCATCTCTTTCCTTCAAAATTTGCTTTGTTTTGAAATTTCTTTTCACCGATTGACAACATAGAGAGTTGTTTCGCCCGGACCCTGAGCGCGTGAGAGGGGGCTCTGGGTGAGGACTCCTGGCCCGCGTGAGGCCGCCTGTCCCCGCGGCCACGTCTGTCTCTGAGGTGTGATGACATCTCCTGGATGTCAAGGCAATTTCCAAAACGGCTTGGTGCATAAAACTGTCAGCTGATTTCACGTATCTAGTTGAAGCATTTTCTGTCTGAAGGGGGGCAGTTTACAGAGGTGTCTCTCCGGTTTATTTACATTGCATTTGCCTATAAAGCAGCAGGTTGGCAATAAAGCATTTGAAATCCCTGTGGTATTTTGAAGAAAAAAAACAATATACAATCTGGTGCAAGTGAGCGGCGGTGTGAAATGGCAGACGAGGGGACGACAGCTTCCTCAGCAAATGAAGGGCCGTCTTAAGGAGGCTGCTGTTAATGTGGTTGGAATTATTCACCTGAAATTAATATTCTGCTGAGGGAAATAAAGCAATTTAAAAGATCACATAATTTCCGATCACTTTAATGACATTATGTGGTCATGGACTGGTCCCTTATCTAATATAGTAACACTTCAGTTTCTTTGAACACTAAACACATTTTTCAATTTAATTACTTGGCCTCTGAAAAAATCCACTCATTTTCTGCAGATGGTTAACACTTTGAGATTCAGGCTCTGCTCTACTGGAATTAGGTAACCCTGACCTCACACACTTATTATTGTATTTAACATTCATTCCTGAGGAGGGAGGCAGCGGTCAGAGCACTGTGACCTGCGGTGTACAGTCTCTTCCTTTGATTTCGTTTTTCTTCCTCTGTCTACCTAAAAGCCGCTTGAAACTTGCATCATCTGTACCTCGTCCCGTCTGGCTCGTGAAAATACGAGGGACGAAACTGCAGCTTGTGTAACTGCCTGGTTTTCATGCAGAAGGAAGAAAACACACTCATTCTCTCCAGATGATTTCCAGAGTTGAGGTTAATGGGATGAGAGGGAGAAAGGACAGGCGTGCTGACCGACGACAGGCCCTGCGGACTTAGCCCTGCATCTGAATGAGGAATAAAAAATAAAAGGAATGACCCGTATTTCAGAGTTGCATTTTCTAGCTCAACAAAGCAAGTGACTCTACAGCGTAGCCAAAGCGGAGACCTCCGGTGTCTATGACCGGAAGTATTTGGTTAGTATCATATTCCACAGGGAGTTCAGTTATTTTTTTAACTTTACTGTTGGCTTATAGTTCAAGAGAAAAGAGAAAATGATAATTTAGATTTACTGAAGTAACAGCCAACTTCCTTAATGACTGATATGGTTGCTTCAGTTTCTAACCCAGGGTCTAGCATATAGGGCCTCTTTCGGAATACTTCCTGAATAAATGTTTGGTTGGCCCAGTCAAGTTTATTGTGATGTAAATTTTGCATTTCTTGTTAATAGAGTATTTTTAAATCAGGATGTCCTTCTGGTTTAGTGCAGCATCACCGGAGATGCCTAAGGGAATCTCTGTAGTAAAATGAGACCAGTATCTTCCTGAAAGAACTTTAGCAGGATAATTCTTTAAATGGCTTGAGAAGAGTTGTGTTTTCGCTGTTGGAAATTGGTTATACTAAAAATTAATCAGTAGCTCAGACATAACTGGTATTGGTCAAGTGTTTGGATAAATGAATGACTAGCCAACAGATATTATTGCTGGGAATCACCTTGTTTCTGGATAACATCAACTTATGATTAAATAACAAGCTCATTTAATAAAGTATCAATCTTTATTTTTCAGGTGAAAATAACTTCTAGGCTCTTGCAAACCTGACCTTACATGACCACAAGCCCCACAGTGCTGAGGGCTGCTGGGTTAATAGATGTGTGGCGGGCGCGGCGGGCGGAGAGGCGGGTTGTGGTGCCCGCTCCCAGAGCGCGTAGTTAGGGAAGGAGACGCGACACACAAAAGGCCGCTACCACGAGTCAGGCTCTGCAAAACTTCGGAGAGCCTGCCGGGCTTGTAACCAAATTCCCGCCTCAGGATATCGCGCTGTCGCAGGGTGACGTGTCACAGGTGTGCCTCCAGATGTCGGTCAACGCGTCAGTGGTTTCCTGGCGTTTCAGCCTGTTGGTGACGCCCTTTGGTAGGAAGGCAGCTGTGGCGTGGAGTGCTGATATGGCTCATATGTCCTGATTCATTTTGATTTTTAACCTAACATATTCTTGACATTTATCCATGGTATGTATGTTAATGGCTAATTTTTAAATCCTGTGCATATCTGTGGGGACCCACTCAGAACCCCAAAGTTGGTATGAAGATTGTCTTAAACTGAAAATGCTTGAAGATAAATAGATGACAAAGAAGTGTTTAGGAACTTCACAATCTGACTAATACCAGGAACTTCTAGGAGATGAGACTGCCGTAAGTTTCCCCTTGGAGCAGGTCTGTGGCCCGGA